>JAVBJF010000504.1:0-220088 GCA_033439095.1 Pseudococcus viburni
TTCTCGTGGAAATAAAAACACCAATTCGCGATCAAATACGTGTAATTAAACTTTCAATTACACACACGAATAGAACACATGTAAAAGCTCAAAGAGCACACGAAAAAAGCACAAAGTGCAAACGAATAAACTCGTACACGTGAGTAATAATAGCGAAACGATAAGCTTTCGCTCGCGATATACGTATAGGCTAGTAAAAGTTCCGAAGAATACTAGACCGAGCTTACGAAGCTCGAGAGCCTCGTACTCCGTAAGCACCGGTTGCAAGACAGGAAGGGATGAACTTTTGTAGGTCTGTCATTGGTTAAAGTCGATGGAGATAGGAGAAAGTTGACTCGTATTCGTCAGAAATGACGGCATACGAGATGAAGCTTTTCCCCTCGGTCGAAAGTTCGAAAGTTGTAAACAACTCGCCGACAAAGCAAGTTGTTCACGATAAGCATTTTAGATAGGCAACTCAACGTAGCCGAAGCTACGTTGGGCCTATTGTACCGTACGTCGCCAACGCGATAACCGGTACCATAATTTGAAAATATCCATCGACTAATACAATGGACACAGAAATAATTCTCGTATACGTATACGAATAGGTACCTATTTGCCGTTGCCGACAAAAGGGTACGTATTCGTCTACGCAAATACGATGTCCAATGGCGCAATTTAGGTAGGTATTATAGCTACCGCTTCAATATTACCATTCGTGGATCCACTCCAAGATTTTAGAGGGAGGGGACATGAAATTTTTATGTCAAATTTTCTTTTCAGTTTCTCAAAAAAGGGTCAAAAATGATGTTCGTGCGTTAAAAAAATCGAAAGATTAGTTACGTTTGTTTTTTCGAAGAATTGTCCAATATACTGACTGAGACATTTTGGTAAAGAGAACAAGAATACCATCCGAGTGAAGCGAGCGTATTTTTTTTTTTTGAAAAAATACGTTTGAAAAATACGTACGCAATTGGCTAATTTTTCAACATTTTAAAAACTTTTTTGATGTTGTGGGGGGGGGAGGAGGAGGAGGAGGAGGAGGAGGAGGAGGAGGACAAACTTTCTTGATGTTTTATAGATTTGTGCCTGGATACTTCCAAGAATATTACAACGATATGTTTGATTTTTAGAGGATTTTTCACTCCCCCCCTAAGATTTTTGAAAGGAGTAAGGGAGGAAATTACATCCTTTGTATTAGAACAAAAATGGTTCAGAAAAATCAATATAAGTATCAAATTTAAAATGTTATTGTATCGGACAATATGTAATTTTTTGAGTCATAATGATAATTTCCGTTGCAGTCGTTCAGTCGGAGATTCCTACACAACAAACAAATTCGATTAGCAATGACGACGATAAAACACACATCAAAGGGGGCCTGGAGGAACCTACACCTTACCAATACTTCCCACATACCGTACAGCACACAGTAAATATCGATGTCTTATCAATTTTGATATCCATTTTTGTATAATTTTAATTCTCCGCTTTCCTCAGTCGTCACATGTCCATGATGAAAAATGTTGAGCGAAATTGAATGATGTGAATGGTTATGTTAAATTCAATATCACTGCAGAAATTCTTGCATAACTTGCAAAATTGCTCAAAAAAGGAAGAAATGATCCTCTGATCAGATTGAAAGCTCCTGATTGACTGGAGAGATTCCAATGATTATTTTTTCTGCATAATTGAAAATTTATTGGCATGATTTTTTTCGGTAAAGTTTTAAAAAATTTGTCGAACTAAAGAGCAGAACTCATGTGGGTAATCCCCCCTTCATCGTTCCTTCCAGCTCTCAATTTTACCGACTTTTCCAAAAAAAATCGAACGACACACTAACGAAAGCAAATTTAATTCTCTACAATTTCCTTTTATAATTTTTTTTTGGGGGGGGGGACACGCCTCCTTGATCAAAAAACGGTCCCCAAAGGACGTAATGAGGGTCCAAAACTCGAATTTCACATTTTGGCATTGAAAATTCAGTAAAAGGGCATAGCTAATCTGACATATTTTGGATTGCTGATTCCGAATTTGGTCTTTGTTTTACCGAATATTTTCGATTTTAATCCCATAGATGTCCCTAGGGACATATAGATGCCTGAAGGGATAGGGAGCGAATGGTCAAACAATTTTGGTTAAAACTTGAAAATGGCATAATATTATGTTATTTGGTTGGTTTGTTCATTAATAAAATTATGCTAGTTTATGAGACTAAGTATAGGTTGAAACTTGAAATGTCGGCTGCGTAAGGTTTTTTTAGTCTATTGATTTCCAAAAAAAAAAAAATTTCTACTTGTGGAAAAGGGTTAAATTTCAAGGTTTCAGTTTCATTTTGGCTCTGCATCCTGATGCTGCAGAGATAAAAAGATTTTATCCTCCTGTAAAATCGATGGTTTTTCTTTTCATCTCGTCTAAAATTTATGTTCTTGGCTACAAAAATTATTTGCGAAGTAAGGCTTAGTGCAAAATTTTCAGCAACAGGAATTAATTTTCTATCTGTGTATTACACGCTTCAAAATTCATCATCACTTCATTAGACTGCAGTTCAATATAACAAATACAAGTAAATCACAGTTGACGCTTCAAAATAATGACGATTTTTTTTTTTGAAACAATTTCAAGTCCACAGTAGCGTTGGAAAGTGAGGTACAAGGGGTAGGTACATTACGCACATCCCAAATTTTAGCGGAGGTGCAAAGTATCATTTGCACCCCTCTCCTCAAATTACCTACATCAGACAGGGATTTTCGAAGCATTAAAACATGAAAACATGTATTTTTTTAGCATTAAACACCTAATTTTTTCAAAGCGTCGCTCTCACTTCATGATTAAAATCATAATTATATGAATTATAATTTTGCTCCCTCCCCGGAAAATCCTTCTGGTATTCTGTCTTTGTTCTCACTTTATATAACTCTCCCCAAAAAAAGTTTTCTGCACCCACATCTCACCTCAAGATAAATTCACCTCAAATCATGACCATAAGTAGTTCTTCGCAGTTCTGTATACTGAATACGAAGAGTTCTGAACTTTTTTGATCCATTTTTTTTTTTTTTATTCGAACCATTCGTAAATTTTAGGGGGAAAATTTATTTCTGAAAGCCTATTAAAATCCAGAATATCATAGTCCAACAATGAGAGATTTGATCTGATTTTCGTGCTGCTGGCTTTTTGAGAAGTTGAAATTTATTGATCATTGACCACTTTTGACATCTTTTGTGTTAAATTTTCAAATCCAATAAATCACAATGCCATAAACGCATTAAAATGCTAGAATAGTAATTTATTGATAAAATACCTACTTAATACATATTATTTAAATCAAAAATTGCAAATTTTGAATAACGAAATAAGGCTGCCTAAATAAACAACTTAGAAAATAGGTACCTACCTATTTTAATTTCAGAAATATAGGTACATAGGTATGTACTTCATAATGTACCTAATAAATTACAGCTGCTGTCACATATAGAAACTTATAAAATACATCTGCCATTAAATTTCAAACATTCTTCCCTTGAAAAATCATTAAATTTTCGGTAGCAGAAAAAATTTCTCCGGAAAGTTGAACTTCTTCGGCAATGTCCGCTGCAGAGCAGCAATACATCATCGTTTTTTTTTCATACTCCTTAGGCACAACATCTTTTAATCCAGCATCGTTGCATTTACTTTCTTCACACCACCGGTTCGGCTTATCATGTCCACTTTTAGCAGTGTAATTATGCATAATAAATGCAATACCCTGATTTTTATCTTTATCGTATAAGATTACCCACCAAACCGTTGGAATTGTTATTATATTGCCGGATAAATGTACTGTTAAACCTTGTGATCGTGTTATGCCATGGATTCCAGATAATACTTTGATAGGTTCAGTTTTCTGTGAAATAATAATACCTAGGTTATCGAATTGGTAATTATTCGACTTGGGTTATTAAAAAAATTATTAATTGATAAAACTGTCAATTTAAGGAGGGGGAAATTTTTAAAAAAAATCGACCTGGTTCTGTAATTCAGAAAAATTAAAAAATTATTATTAAGTAATTGATCAAATTTTCAATTAATGGGAGGTGACATCCAAAAAATTGATTCGAACTGTGGTATTTTTGAAAAAAATTATGCGTTCTCTGTAATTCAAAAAAATTTTAATCCATTATGATCGAATTAAATTAATGGGAGAGGGCACTCAAAAAAATTAATTCGACTTCGGATTCAAATTGAATATAAATTTTTAAAAATGTATTCGACCTCTGTGATTTGAAATTTGCCCTAAAAAGACATTTCATGTTTTAAGGTTTTGAAAATCCCTATCTGATATCAGTGTAATGTAAATTTATAAATACAACATAAGTTTTTTTTGGGAGGGAGGCAAGCGGGAGCCAGAACTTTTTTCGGGGGCCTGGCCCCCGGGTCCCCCTTGACGACGCCTCTGAATCCACTTAGGGTATTTTTGAAAAAAAATGCCCTGTAGTTTAAAAATTGTTAAAAAATTATTAATTTATTGATCAAATTTTTAATCAATGGGAGGAGAATTTGAAAAAAAATGATTCGACAGAGGTATTCTTTTAAAAGAATTGATTTGATCTATGTAAGTTGAAAAAAACATGAAATGTTTGTAATTTTCTACTTCTGAAGTACAATAATTTCAATCCTTTTTGAAATACTAGCACCCGTTCTCGGGCCATTTAATCAATGTTTAAAGTCAAGTGAAAGAAACTACGCAAAATAAAGGATTAAGACATACCTCAGCTAATTTCGATCTGATATTTTTAATAAAAGCTTTCCAAGAATCGTGCAAAGCGTAATAGATCGGTGCTTTGTTATGCCATTGATGAAATGAGATTCTCCAGTGGGCAAATGGTATGAATTCTGATATCGCTACCTCGAATGGTTTGTAATCTTTTCGCTGTGAAATGAAGTATTGTTATGTAATTTGAATCAAATTTTGTTTTCTAAATTGATAAATTCTGCCAAGCCGAGTAAATGCCTACCTTTTGGTAATGGGGTAGAAGGTCTACCTCAGCAGGCCCATCTATGTTGGGGCTTTCCAAAAAAAATTGATAATTTTGCTCGTCGGTTAAATATTCATTCTTTAACAAGTTGGGATTTTCTAAATCATAATATGCGTACAACGTATTCAAATTTTTGTGATCGTAGCAATAATCGTACGAATTTTTAGTGTATGTTTCCTAAAATTTGAAAATTTTATAAATACAATGCACGATGGAGTTAGGGAAAAATCTAACAGATTGAATATTCAACTTACATCATCAATTTGCACCTGTAAAAAAAGAAAGAAACGATAGTAAAATTAAGTGACGCTCGAAAATTGTCCATCACCAGTCTAGATTCTACTTGCCTTGAAATACACTTTGTATTGCCATCCGGTAACTTCATCTTCTTCTTCACCAGCTCTGCAAGGAACTGGATTTCCATTTGCGTCTTTTACCTGCTCTCGAGTATACATCTGAGAATGGGAATCTACTTTTATTTTGCAGGAGCGTTTTTTATCTTCACTCAGTAACATGCCAGGAAAGCCTTGAGGAGGAGTAGGAAACACTTGGCAAAATGTATATGTTGATACGGTTTTGTCTTCTGGGTTCTTATAAGTAATTTCAGATGAGCTGCTTTTGGGATCTTCTACAAAATTCACATAATTAGGAAAAAAAACCTTGTCTTCTTTTTTATTCAATATCAGTGGAGATTTTAGGTCTGAAAATGAAATTTGTTCGTTAATAAGAGATATTACGTTATGAAAAATAAAAAGAGCAGTTTCTGAGGATAATCAGATAATATGAGATTTTCATTTACCCCAGCAAATCACCCAATGGATTGCCTGAAGACATAAAATCAAAAATGTGATTTTGATCATCTTTTTCCTTTCTTGGAAGAATTTCGAAAATCGTAACCCGTGGAGAACTGTACCAACGCAAGTCAGGAATGAAGTTGCAATGAAATAACGTTCAGTAATATTGCAACTTGTGCCTATCTACTTGAAGGTTTCTTATGATTTTCAATGATTGCTGTATGGTGTTCTTTGTTAATTTTTGACGAACAGCTGCACAAGTCAATTCATACCTACGTCGTTTCAGTGGGATGTGCTTCTGCTGGTATTGGTACTGTTGAACATCTATGGTAATGTCATTTTGATTTAAACATAACAAGGTGCGAAAGTTTACATGCATGAGTTGTTCTAACATGAACCGGTGTACAGCAGTTGTATTTCATCAGTTGCCAAAATCTTCAAAAAATATGGAAGAAACTTGAATTGTGCGATGTCCTGAACAAGAATCTGGCGTTGGTTCCCTCGATAAGTAATTCTGAAAATTTTTGTACTCACGGTATGGGATTTTTTCAAGTTTTTCGGTTCAATGAATGTAGTGACGAGAAAATTATAGGGGTATTTTGGACCTTTTTGACGAAATAAGGAGGTTTCAATTTTTTACAACATTTTGTCACATTCCATTTTGTATCTCGCTTATCGATTTTCACTGAATCAATTGGGGATTAGGGTCCAAAATTTTATGAAAAATTTTTAGTAGTCAAAATACATTACGTGAGGTGTTTAGGAATACAAAAACAATTGAGGCCGAATACTCCTTACGCGGCCATAGATTTTTAGAAAACTTTTATATTTTTAGAAAATTATTGTTCGGGTTGTTAAAAAAACTGTTTATGTTTTGAAAAATCTTCCAATTCTTTGAAAAATGTGTCCAGATTTTGAGAAAATTTTCAATTTTTCAATAAATGTTGAAATTTTAGGAAGTATAGTTACAATTTTAGGGAGAAACGGACCAATTTTTCTAAACTCGTTCAATTTTTGGAAAATCGGCTGGGTTATGGAAAAATCAATCAGTTTTTTGAAAAATTGAAGTGGTGAAATAAGTCTTTATGATTAATATAGTGATTTGCACGATGAATTGAGTGCATGGCTGGTGAGATAGGATGATGATTGAGTAGGTGAATCTTGAATATCTTTGCAGGTACCTAGCCTAGACCTGGCACACATGGTATGCTGATACTGCACAATTGAACAGTGTTATTAAATCAAAAGAGACCAAGCGACATCAAAAATTTCACCAAAAAACCAACATGAAAGTATGATAACTTCTGAAAAAGTTGAAGAAGGGATAATAAGTATGAGAAATATGAACTCTGGTAACATTAATCTATCAGTAATTTACGTGTTCAGAAGCTTATTTTGTGTTCCCAGTGAGAAATACATTAAAATATCAGCACTTTCGAATTTATTGGTTGGTCGCTTGTAACTTAACATGGTTCAATTCTGAAGTTTAGGCTTTGGCCCTCAAACCCACATAATATCCTCTTCTCTCAGAATATTCTGACCCAGCACAAATGAATTTGTGGTTTTGTTATGTACGCGGAAGTAATTGAAACACAGAGAATAATTAAGACACATGTATTGAAATTAGGTACACCAAACATAAATTCTAGGCTGAGTACGAATACATCGTGAAGTAGATGTTTGTGCCTTGTTGAATCAAAAGCGACCAAGCAACATTAAAAATTTCACCTAGAAACAAATTTGAAATTACAATAACTTCTGAAAAAGTTGAAGAATGGATGCCCGGAAGATGGATTTATGGAAAAATACAGTATGAGACAAAAGTCTTGGTAAATTGAAACATTTCTCAATATCTCAGAAGTGAAAAGAGATATCAAGATGGTTCAAATGGCAATGTGTTCCTGGCGTCGAGGACATTGGAGATTGATAATCAAAGTTTCAGCCCAACAAATTGAGAAACCGGTTTGGGTCAAAAAAAGGGGTCCGGTTTTTTTATTGAAATAAAGTCTACGCACTAGCGCGATTAAAATGTGATGTGTTTTTTTGAAACCGGTTCATCGGTTTCGAACCAGTTGTCAATAATATCCAAAAAAGTGGATATGAAAAAAAGTCTGAAACAAAAGTTGTAGGGAAGTAAAAAATGATCATTTTTTGTTTCATAACTTTTTTTCCATCTTGAAATGGAAAGAAGTTATCGTAGAAAAGGTTTGAGCATAATTTTTTGTTTTTCAAGTCATAACTTTTCTACATTGCAAGATGAAGAAAAAACTACAGAGCGTAAAATATTCAGTTTTCAATTCTCTACAACTTTTGTTTCACACTTTTTTTGATATATCCAATTTTCGATAACCGGTTATTGATGGGGGGGGGGGGGATCATCCACAGAAACTACAGGTTTCAAAAAATTGGAGATATCAAAAAAAGAGTGAAACAAAAGTTGTAGAGAATTGAAAACTGAATATTTTACGTTCTGTAATTTTTTCTTCATCTTGCAATGTAGAAAAGCTATGGCTTGAAAAACAAAAAATTATGCTCAAACCTTTTCTACAATAACTTCTTTCCATTTCAAGATAGAAAAAAAGTTATGAAACAAAAAATGATCATTTTTTACTTCCCTACAACTTTTGTTCCAGACTTTTTTTCATATCCACTTTTTTGTATACCTATTATTGACAACTGGTTCGAAACCGCTGAACCGGTTTCACATATCACATTTCAATCGCGCCAGTGCGTAGACTTTATTTCAATAAAAAAATCGGACCCTCTTTTTGACCCAAACCGGTTTCTCAATTTGTGGGATCCTATAGGTCGGGCTGAAAGCTGAAACGTTGATTATCAATCTTCAATGTCCTCGACGCCAGGAACACATTGTCATTTGAACCGTCTCGATATCTCTTTTCACTTCTGAGATATTGATAAATGTTTCAATTCACCAAGATTTTTGTGTCATACTGTATAACTTATTGAATATTCAACTTACATCATCAATTTGCACCTGAGAAAAAAAAAAGAGAGAAACGATTGTAAAATTAAATGGTGCCCGAAAATTGTCTATCACCAGTCTAGATTCTACTCACCTTGAAATACACTTTGTATTCCCATCCGGTAACTTCATTTTCTTCTTCACCAGCTTTGCAAGGAACTGGATTTTTATCTGCATCTTTTACCTGCTCACGAGTATACATATGATCAAAGGAATCTACTCTGAAAGGGCAAGAGCGTTTTTTATCATCACTCAGTAACTTGCCAAGAAAGCCTTGAAGAGGTGTAGGAACGTCTCGACAAAATGTATAAGTTGATACAGTTTCGTCTTCTGGGTCCTTATAAATAATTTCATGGCTGATGTTTTCATCATCTACTAGCAAATTCACTGAATTAGGAAAAAAAACTTCATCTTCTTTTTTATTCAGTATTAGGGGAGATTCTAAGTCTGAAAATGAAATTCGTTTATAAATGAAGGATACTTATTACTAGAAGAAGAAACTTCTATAAAGATAATCATGTAATATGAGATTTTAATTTACCCCAGCAAATCGCCAAATTGATTGCCTGGAAACATAAAATCAAAAATGTGATTTTGATCATTTCACTTTTTTGAAAGAACTTCGAAAATTGTACCTAACACGTAGATAACTGCGCCAACGCAAATCAAAAATCAAGTTGCCATGGAATAACCCACAGATGTACCTATTGCAATAATTTTTTCCCATGTACTTGAAAATTTTTCATGATTTTAAATGAATGTTGTTCTCACATATGTGAATCGTTTTTCATGTCTCTTTTCAACAAATATTCGAACGAGACTATGAAGTACGTCTACGTACTCTATTTCACCTGCGTCATTTTATTGAACTGTGCTTGCACTCATATTGATACTTTGAAAACTTACCTACATTGATGATATGTAGATTCAAACACATCAAGGTGCGAATTATTTACACGCACGGGTCGTGCAGCCTTGATCATTACATTCGCGTGCCTGCGATTTACAAAATTTTCGAAAAAATTGGCGAAAACTTGAATTACGATGATGAAATGCGTACTCTCTTTTTAATTTATGTCGAAAAAGTAGAAGGGATATTTTCCAAAAATCGGAAAATTTCAGTTACACATGTATTTCTCAAACGCTATGCTATGAAAAATTTGTTTTTTTTTTCGTTCATTTGTAGAAATATCATCTCCTGAGCATTTTCCACTAACCATAATACATGTCAACTCTTTTTATTGAGGTACAAGACAATTTAATCACCGATAGTTCCATTATCGTGGCTTGTTATACAGTATACACCATGTTTTTCAAACTAAATGTTGCAAGTGACGTAAATTAAGGCGTTTTCCTGAAAAAATTGGCATTATAGACCATTGAAATGTACATAAATCAGTGAAAATTATCGAAAATCACAGAGAAACAGTCAGAATTGCAGCGCAGGAGAAAATCAGTGAATTTTTTTTGCTGAAAACAAATCAGTGAGAAAAATCACTGAAAAATCTGTAAATATTCACTGAAAAGTCAGTAAAATTTATGAATTTTGCTAAAAAAATCCACGAATTTGCTGATTTTTCTTGTGCTGCAATTTTGAATATTTATCAGTGACTTTTCATTGATTCAGAATGAGAGAGTATGAAGATAAGTGATCATATGAATGGAGGTTGGAAAATGTGCATCGTAAGCCCTTACTTGAAGCCTCCAAATGGTTGTTTTTTTTTCATCATCGCGTCGTGGCTAATTTTCAATAATTTTTCCCGGCTCACTGATGCAATATTTTTTGCCTTCAAGTGGCTGCACTTGAACTCGTTTTCTTCATCAAACTGCGACCTTCAATCAAAATATTGGATACCAATGAAGTAAACCCTGTGTGAAAACTGTATTTTTTACAATAACACGTTCCCATTGGCGAAACTGGGGTAGGGGGGGACCACACCCCCCTCCTCATGTCAGCAAAATCGGTAAATTTTAAAAAACTCAAAAACTTTTGAAATTTTGGAAAAATTGAACGAATTTTGACCATTTCCCAGCTCATTAAATTTTTTTCGACCATCCAATTCCGAAAAAGAGTACCGGCGGTTAAGATGGGCGAATCAAGAAATTTTTTTCAGCCAAAAATAACCATTTTATGAGTGAAAAACGCTGTGAAAAAGTGGTTTTTCGCATTTTTTAAGATGTTCCACCACCTAAAAAATTCTGAAAAAAATATCATGATGTACATTAGGGTGGAGCGCGAAAAAAAAACATACCTCGGATTTTGACCAAACTCGGTAGGGTTGTTGGGTCACCATCGGAGACTACCCAAAAAAAAGTTGAGCCCCCTAGGTGGAGGTGCAGGGGAGCTGGGGGTTCCCAAAGGGCACCTCCTTTTGAAAAAAACGTGGTTTTTTGTGTTTTTTAGCTACTTAAAGTGGCTGGAAAATTATGGAACAGCATTTAAAAGGTGCGATTTGAGTTTCTACATCACCCTGAACCATTGCCATCCTTCTCGGATCAAAACTCAGACTGCTACCAGGGGGTCGAAAAGTTGCAGATCGCCAAATTTCAATATTGCGAAATTTTTGCTGGCTTTGAATTCTTTATTTTTGCGCCGGATGATTTTACTTCTTTTTTTTGGAATAAATTTTTGAAGAAAATTTTCAAAATTTCCTCGATCAGTGTAGCCAATTGCAAATTGTGATAGGTAGTCAAATTAATGGAATTCGCGTTGATCTGATCATGTAGTACCTAACTATATCTTATCCTTGGAAAATTTCACATTTTTTTTTCCAATAATTTGAAAACAAATTGAGAAGAAAATTTTTCGTACCAGTGCAGTCACTTGCAAACCACGAAACTCCGGATTTTTCATTAAGTACGAAAAAATGAATTTTGAGGCTTGAAGTGAAAAGATTGCGAAAAGAGTGTTTATCGAGGTATTTTGGTTCGCTGAACACGAATCTCCCGTTAGTTTCGTGATTTAGTATTCCCTACCTGCATAAAATGCTCAAAATTTGAAAATTGTGCTGAAATAACGACATTTCTGTATGGTTTTTCGCAATTTTCTATACCTATGTAAAACTTTTTCTGGCCCTGAATTAATTATTTTTGCATCGGGTGATTATTTTAATTTTTGAAGGAAATTGTTGATTCCTCAATCAGTGTAGCCAATTGGGAATTGTTATATTCAAAGTTAGGTTTGATTACATAACTGGAAAGTTTGAATAAAAATGAACTATCAATTTTTAGGTACAACCCTTGAAAAATTCTAAATCCAGCCTAAAATCCTTAGAATTACTCAGAAATCAAAATTATTGCGTTTGGCAGCACTGAATACTTCACAATGCAGTCACAATGGTGCGTCGTTACCTGAAGCCGGGTCGTCACGCTGTCTGATCGTAGATTTTATTCGAAATTTTCCGTGGTAATTTAAGATAAATTTTTACTTTAAAATTGTTTCAAATTAAAAAACTCAATTTCATGACGTAGGTACAATTTTTTTTTCAAATGATTTTCAATTATTGGAGTATTGTGGTTTACAAGTGACTGCACTGATACGATGAAATTTTCTTCATAATTTGAGACGCAGCCAGGGATACCCGACCATATGTCGGAAAAGTAAATTTCGAGAAAAACGCAAATTAAGAAAAAATGACCAAAAATATGGAAATTTTTTTTATTATCAATTTGTATACTATGAACCCTCTACTTTCATATGAGAATAGGTTCAGGTCCCAAAAGTGTCATCTTCTTGGTTAAAAAACGAATTTTGCTGTAGGCCTCTGAGAAATTGAAACCATACCATATGTCGGAATTTTATAAAAATATGTTAAAATTTACAACTTTCATTATTATTGAAACGTAGTAGTGTTCAACAAATATCCGGATATCCAAATACCTAATACTATTTGGATTATCCGGATATCACACGGAAATTGCCGAACAGCTCCGAAAACATCCCGAAAACGGTTGAACTTTTCCGAGAGTTCCCGAATTCTTTCACGAACCCTCGCAAAATTTAAAGGTCGATTATCGAAATCGAAATTGAAAAATCGATTATCGAAATCGAAAAATCGAAATTGAAGAATCGATTATCGAAATCGAAAAATCGAAATTGAAAAATCGATTATCGAAATCGAAAAATTAATTTTTTCATGTTGAAACTCTTCATTTCGATTATCCGGATATTTGTTGAACATTAATTTTCAAAGCATGATTTTCACCGTTTGGTTTGTAAAGTTGTTTGACTTGCACTATGATTTCATTTCTCAATGCACGTAATTTCAGGTTCGTTTTAATGAACTACAGTGGTGTACGATTATTAAAAAAATTAATTTTGTACCAAAAATGTCATTATTTCTTGAAAAAAGATGATTCCCGACATATGGTATGGTTTCGATTTTCGATGCCGGCAACTTCTGGAAGGGGTCAATGACCTAAAGTGATGTAAGAGGACGTAAATAAACCATTTCCGATGAGAAAAGTCGTTTACAAAACATAATTTTTTTTTATTCATTGAAAACAGTTCCAAATTTTGTTTTGCGTTTTTCTCAAAACTTTGATTTTTGAAAATCATTTTTTGACAAACTTTGAAAAATCATAGAAAATTCATTTCTCAACCTTTTTTAATGCGGTTTGCGCTATTCGAAAGGTACAAGTCTGTACTACTTAAAGAGCCAAAAAAACGAAAAAAAAATTTTCCGACATATGGTCGGGTATCCCTGGCTGCGTCTCATTTGTTTTTAATTATTGAAAAAAAAATTCTGAAAATTGCGAAAAACCGTACAGAAATGTCATTATTTCAGCACAATTTTTAAATTTTGAGCGTTTTATGCAGGTCGGCAATACTAAATCACGAAACTAACGTGAGATTCGTGTTCAGCGAACCAAAATACCTCGATAAACACTCTTTTCGCGATCTTTTCACTTCACGCCTTCTAAATTCATTTTTTCGTACTTAATGAAAAATCCGGAGTTTCTTGGTTTGCAAGTGACTGCACTGGTACGAAAAATTTTCTTCTCAATTTGTTTTCAAATTATTGAAAAAAAACAAAAAAATTGTGAAATTTTCCAAGGATAAGATATAGTTAGGTACTACATGTTCAGATCAACGCGAATTCCATTAATTTGACTACCTATCACAATTTGCAATTGGCTACACTGATCGAGGAAATTTTGAAAATTTTCTTCAAAAATTTATTCCAAAAAAAAGAAGTAAAATCATCCGGCGCAAAAATAAAGAATTCAAAGCCAGCAAAAATTTCGCAATATTGAAATTTGGCGATCTGCAACTTTTCGACCCCCTGGTAGCAGTCTGAGTTTTCATCCGAGAAGGATGGCAATGGTTCAGGGTGATGTAGAAACTCAAATCGCACCTTTTAAGTGCTGTTCCATAATTTTCCAGCCACTTTAAGTAGCTAAAAAACACAAAAAACCACGTTTTTTTCAAAAGGAGGTGCCCTTTGGGAACCCCCAGCTCCCCTCCACCTCCACCTAGGGGGCTCAACTTTTTTTTGGGTAGTCTCCGATGGTGACCCAACAACCCTACCGAGTTTGGTCAAAATCCGAGGTATGTTTTTTTTTCGCGCTCCACCCTAATGTACATAGAGACTAAGTACATAAATTTTTTTTTTCAAAATTGCACCTCTGAAACATCATGTAGAAAACTCGAATTGAAGTTTTCAAACGCAATTTTTGGCTTGAAAAAATCATCAAAAATTTTTTTCAAACCACCCACTGATACCCCTCAGTATAGGATACACCTCACGAAAATTTGAAAAAATTTGGTGGAAAACTCGCGGAAATGAAAATTTTTAATGGAAAGGCTGAAAAAAGTAACGGTTTGTCCAATAACTAGGGCTAGGAGTGGAGTTGGGGGCCAAAATTTTTACCACGTGGTTTTCAGACCCTAAGAACCAAATTTCATCGGTTAGTTTCGAATTTCAGCTCGGGGGCAGATTCGCCTATCTTAACCGCTGGTTCCCTTTCATGAAAAATATATTTACTTTTTTAAATTTGAAATTTGCCAATTTTCGGAGAATTACCCAGAAATTGAACATTTTTTTTTCGTGGTATTTCTGTACTTGGATCAGTCTAAAATTCCATCCTTGGCTGTAGAAATTATATGCAACCTGGCGCAGAACCCCCCCCCCCCCCCCATCCATCTTCAACATTACTGTTGAACGTTCGCAACGAAACTACGTTTTTCGATATTGAAATTTGGTTTGTAAATCGCAAGGATATCGCTACTGTGACATTGAACTTGATGTACCTCCTACCTAGGCATCAAATTTTATGATTTCTAGGTGTCGAATCATTATGTCAACACAGAAGGTGTTTAGTTCATACTGCAGGATGAATGTATGTGTGGCTACATTTTAAAGAATTTTTTCTGAAAATTTTCTTTCGATGCCAATTGATTTTTCATTCATTAGGACTTCACTGAAGAATCTAGATCACGCGGAATTTTTGGTTTATTTTGGAATTTTGAGGTTTCAGGGTTTTTTACTGGTCTCATTCAAAAATATGATTTTTAGACTCATACATTCGGAAAGATAAGTAACGAATTGTCTCAACACAATGCAATTTTCAATAATGCCAAAATTTAAAATTTGAAAGCTTTACTAATAAAATAAAAAAAGAGGCAAAATTCGAGCCCTATACTCCCAGTGCAGATCTCTTTATATACCCCCCCCCCACAATGAACCGCCCTGTGAATTTGGTCAAAATGCAGGGTGTTTTTTTTTCGCTCCATCTTATTGAATATGTCTTACTCTCTTAATTTGAATCAGTCAAAAACTGAAGATTGACTGATTGAAATATGTAGACAGAATTGAGACACTGATTTACTTAATTGGTGAATTTTCATTTTTGAATCAGTGAATGTTTCACTGATTTCTACAGTGACTCAATTTTGTTGTCAGTTTCATCAGTCAATTTTGACAGATTTAAATTAAGAGAGTATCACCATCGTTATTTACATTAAAAGTAATATCTTTCTTTCCCTATCTGTTTCTCACACCACCCTGCCTCGCTTGTAAAAACTGAGAGATGTCTTCTATTGGAAATTCGATGTAAAAATAATTTTTTTTTCTCGTGATTTTTCTTCTGGAAGATCGAGTAACCATTGTAAAATGAAACCAATTTTGAATTTCAAAAGATCAATATTGTTGTTTTGGAGGTTATTTTACACGAATAATGCGAAATTCAGATTTTCCCAATTTTTTTAAGACGAAGACTTGTAATTACTGAGATATAAATGTTAAAACATCTAACATGATTACTTAAATCAAAAATTAGGAATTCTAAATAGCTACCTATTTATATTAATTTAAAAAATATAGGTTATAGCTACATTATTAACTACAAAAATGTAACGAGTAGAAACTTATAAATTACGCCTGCTTTTAAATTTTAAATATTCTTCTATGGAAAAATCAATAAATCATTGGTAGGAGAGAGAATTTCTTCGGAAATTCGAACTTTTACGGCAACATCGGCTGCAGAGCAACAGTACATCATGATTTTGTGTTCATACCTCTCAGGCATAACATCTTTCAATCCAGCATCGTTGCATTTACTTTCTTTACACCATGGCTCAGGCTCTGCATATGCGCCAGTAGTGGTGTCGTAATTATGCATAATTAATGCAGTACCTTGGCTTTTATCATTATTATACAGGACTATCCACCAAACTTTCGGAATTGTTATTTTATTATCGGATACATGCATTGTTGAATCTTGTGATCGTAACAATCCATGAATTCCAGATAATATCTTAACTGGTTCAATTATCTGGAAAATGTAATAAATGAAGGTAAATTCGAATCGATGAAGTTGTTCGCAACATAAATAGAATTACCACCTACATTGGCCAATTTTGACCTAATATTTCTAATAAAAATTGTCCAAAAATGGTGTAAAGAAATATGCATTGGTGCTTTGTTATGCCATTGATGAAATGAGATTCTCCAGTGGCCAAGTGGTATAAATGCTGATATCGCTACCTCGTATGGCACATAATCTTCTTGCTGTGAAATGAAAAATTATTAAATTGAATGAAATTTTTTTTCAAAATTGATAAATTTTGCGAAGTCGAATGAATGCTTACTTTTTCGTAATAATCTAAAATGTCTACATCATCAGCATCAGGATAGTTAGCTCTTCCCAAACGAAAATCGTAATTTCGCTCCTCGCTGAGATATTTATTATTTAACAAGCTGGGATTTTCTAAATAATAATGTGCATATAACGTATTCAAATTGTCTTGAGCATAGCAATAATCATATGAATTTTGGATGTATGTTTTCTAAAGTTTGAATATAAATAATAATTATTTAAATGTTACGGTCAACAGATTTAAGGGAAAATCTAACACATTGAATGTTGAACTTACACCATCAATTTGCACCTGTAAAAAAATACGAGAGGAATGATTGTAAAATTGCATTATGCTCGAAAATTGTCTATTTGGGCGCTTATTGCGAAAAAGTGTCGGTAGTGGTCCCCTGAGTAACCCCTCAGAGTTGCCACCCTCCAGACCCCTTGCTAATTTTCTTATGGGGGTCCCATTCCCCCCAAAAAACGGGGTTTCGCTTTTTGAGGGGTGTGGTGGGGTGGTGGGGTAGACACGTAGGAATGGGAAGAGGGTCAAAATTCATTTTTTATCCTTTTTCCCCCTCCTACGTGTCCACCCCACCTCACCCCTCAATCATATTGCCACTGCATCAGGCATCATAGCAGGTCACTTTTTTAGGGTGTTTGTCACTTTTTTCGACTTCAGTCACTTTTAGTTACTTTTCACGTCTAAAAGGTCACTTTGGTCACTTTTTCCCTCAAAAGTCACTTTTCTTCACATTTTCAAGCAAAAATTCAAATTTTCACGTAAAAATTGATATTTTTCAAAATTCTTCAAGAAAAAAATTAAAAGTTGATTATGATTTTTCAAAAAAAAATTATTTGAAAAAATTCTGTTTTTTTAAATCAGTAAAGTAGGTATAATTGATTTTTGAGTCAATTTCCCATTTGACAGAATAAATCAATAATTTTGACTAAAATAAATCAATCAAACAATATTGAAATATCACAGATTTTCAGATAAATTCAACTTACTGATTCAAAAAGGCACAATTTTACGAAAATTGACTGATTTAGATTTAGAGAGTAGATACCTAATACCTAATATAGGTCATTATATATTTATTGTTTGTTCCAAAAATTTCGTCATTTTTCAATTTTTCTTCGCTCAAATCTGTATAATTAAATTAATTACCTATGTATATCTACCTCCTAAAGAGCCACTAAAAAAAAATCGATTTTTAGATTACCTAATTTTTTCATTGAACTTTGATCCCCCTCCCCTCATTTTTTCTTGAATTCCCAGCCCTCTTTTTTTTAGCTATAGTGGTGGTGAAATGAAAAACTGGAACTTTTTACGAATTCCGGATTATTTTTGGGAACTTTTCAACATTAGAATTCGGGAACACTGGGTGTTACAACCGTAATGAAATTATTATTTGTTTGTAGTTTTGACGAAAGAATTTAATAAAATTATTCACGTCGCGTCGTTTCAGTTTATTTTTGTAATGATTGCGGGACACTTCAAAAAAAAATTGCCCCCCTCCATCTAAAAACTTTAATTTTTGGTTACATTTTGCTCATTTTTTGATTACTTTTTGGCTTCTTGTTCGAATAAAGTTACTAAAAGTTACTTAATTTTGATAGAGTTTCGCTACCATATGATACCTGGAATGAAATTATTCACGTCATTTCAGTTGATTTAGGTATCTTTGAAATGTTTGCAAAAAATTACAAAAAATTCCCATTGAAAAAAACGAATTTTGTTTACTTTTTGGTCATTTTTTGGTCACTTTTTGGTCACTTTTTGCTCAAAAAAAGTCACTAAAAGTCATTTTTTTGATGCCTTCGGCACTGCTAAATGGAAACAAATCGATAAGGTGGGGTGAGCACATCGAAAGGGGAGGGGGGTCAAGTAGTATTAATACCACCAATTTATATAATACTACTATTTTCATGCCCAAAACATACGTTTTCAAATGAAGGGTACAGGGAAAAAATCAGCTATTACAAAAATCGTATATTAGAAAAGGGACCTAGGCGTAAATTTAAAAAATATTACATCTAAGTCTATTTTCTAATAGGTATACAATTTTTGTAATTAGCTGGTTTTTTCCTAAACTCTTCAAATAACAGTATTTTCCCCATAACCCCCTTTATTCAAGACTCTCTATCTCCTCTGCTAATGGTAGTACCAAAAAAAATGTCCACAAAAAATGTTGGGAATTGACCGCAGAACAAAAAAGTACTGAGATATTTCTACCGTAAAATCAAATCCGAAGGAGATGGAAGCGAAACTCCGTTTTTTGAGGAGTGGAGCTCCTATACAAAAATTAGAAAGGGGTCTAGGGGTGGTAACTCTTATAGGTTACTCAGGGAATCACTCTCGATAGTTTTCCGCCATAAAAGCATTGCTAGGCAAAAATGTTTTTTCCCTCCAAAATGAGGCTAATTTGCCTACACTACTCACCTTGAAATACACTTTGTATTGCCATCCGATAACTTCATTTTCTTCTTCACCAGCTTTGCAAGGAACTGGATTTTCATCTGTATCTTTTACCTGCTCTCGAGTATACATATGAACAAAGGAATCTACTGGGGAAGGGCAGGAACGTTCTTCTTCATCACTCAGTAGCTTGCCAAGAAATCCTTGAGGAGGTGTAGGAACGTCTCGACAAAATGTATATGTTGATGCGGCCTTCTCATCTGGGCTTTTATAGCTAAGTTCACTGGAGGTTCTTCTGTAATCCACTAGCAATCTCACAAAATTAGGAAAAAAAACCTTATCTTCTTTTTTATTCAGTATTAATGGAGAGTTTAGGTCTGAAAATGAAATCCGCATGTATTGAGCGATATAAAAAGTAAAACTAGGAAGTTCTAAGGATAAAGATAATATGAGATATTAATTTACCCCAGCAAATCGCCAAATTGATTGCCTGAAAACATAAAATCAAAATTCGAATTTTGAGCATCTTTTCCCTTTTTAGACAGAATTTCGAAAATTGTACCTAACACGTAGATAACTGTGCCAACGAAAATCAAGAATCAAGTTGGAATGTAATAACTCGCAGTTGTATCGCAATAATTTTTTCCTATCTACTTGAAAATGTTTCATGATTTTGAATGAATGATGTTCTCACATAGGTAAATCATTTTTCATGTCTCTTTTTAACAAACAGTATTGCAAGAGACGATGCGTAAGTACTTCTGCGTAGGTATTTTACCTTCGTCATTTTATTGAACTGTGCTTGCGCTCGTATTGGTACTTTGAAAACTTGTCTACATTGATGATATTTGGATTCAAACACATCAAGGTGCGAATTATTTACACGTATGAGTTGTGCAGCCTTGATCATTTCATTCGCGTGGCTGCGATTTACAAAATTTTCAAAAAATGTAGCAGAAACTTGAATTACGATGACAAAACGTGTTCCTAACCATTTTTTAAATTTATTTCGAAATTTGAAAGAGAATGGATCTTCAATTAAACTGATACGAAATTATGTAAATTTTTGTGAATGTCATAACTCATGAAATTTGTACTGAGAAGCATCTATGTACGTAATAGACAGTTCCCGTTGACAGAAGCGTTTGGTGCGATCGTAAGTAGTTTTACACTTTTTTTTTCGAAAGGTATAGCCGCATGAACCATGGAGTGGGGTGATTTGGCCTTGGAAACCGATTTCGACCACTCCTATCCCGAAAGGATCACGATCACGATTATCTGTTCTGGCAAATAATTTTGACAACAATTTGGGACCTTCAGTTCAAGTATTTGGATAGGAGGGACCAAAATGTATGTTTTCTTCAGTAATTTTCTCATTTTTTGCCAAATACAGATCAGAATTTCGCATTTTTTATATAGCTTCCGGAGGGTCAGAGGAACCCTAGAATTTTTTTCTAATTTTTGGGAAATTTTTTGCCAATTACACCATTTTGAAAATTTTGAACCCCCTTCGTAATGAAGGATAACAGGTGCAATGGAATTTTTTTCTCAAATTTAGTGTCATTTATTCATAAGTATAGGCTAAAATTTTTTTTAAAATTTTGAAATGATGGAAATTTGTCAAAAAAATAATTAAAATTGATGTCCCGAGTCATGAAAAACCTGTATACCTTATGTATAGGTACACATTAGAGTCTCCTATGTCAATATTTGATTTCATATTTATATTCAGGATGTTCGACTTACGCGAAATCGACACACATATTGCGTACCTTACATTGACTCAAAATTGAGAGCGGTGGTGAGGGGGCCAAAATGGGGTTTCGAGAGTTCGGGTCCTTCGATTATGATTTTATATTGATTTTAAGGTCAGATATTATCGTAAATCTCACTTTTAGTGGGAAGTAAATACACGTTTTTCATTGCTGGGGGAATTGGTTTAAATTTTTTTTGGCAAATTTTCACCGGTTCAAAATGTTTAAAATTTTTGTTGTGTAGGTACCTGCTTATTACGGGCAAATTGAAAATCTGTCCAATTTATGAAAAATTGCATGAAGTGTGAAATGTGAATAATCTTTCAAAATTTGGAAAATTCTCCGAAATTCGGAAATTGTCCAATTTTGAGGAAGTTCTTCAATTTTTAGAATATCGTTCAATTTTTAGAAAATCATGCAATTTTTCGAAAGCCGTTCAAGTTCGAAAAAACGTACAATTTTCAGAAAATGGTGCAAATTTCAGAAAACTTTCTCATTTTTAGAAAATTGTATATATTGTGAAAAAACAGGGATTCGGAGGCGGTGGGAGGAGGACCCCCCCTCCGGGCGATTTTTCGGAGCCGGGGGTAAATTTATGGGAAATCCCGAAGCTGCAGCCAGAGGTACTTTTTAAAAGTTCTGGAGCCGGAGCCGGAGGGACCAGACCCCCCTCCCTCCAAATCCCAGAAAAAATTGTCCAAGTCTTGGAAAATCGTTCAATTTAAAAAAAAAGTAACACATTTATAGGGTGGAGTGCGAAAAAAAAACATACCTTGGATTTTGACCAAATTCGCTGGGGTTGTTGGGTCACTATCGGAGACTACCCAAAAAAAGTTTTTGACGTTGTGAGTTCGTTCCCGAACTAATTTTGACGAAAAAACCAAAAGCGGTCCCAAGGGAGGAGGGGCAAAACTCAAAATTTTAAATTTTGTGAGTGGGTATCAAAATTTATAATTTCAAAAAATTTTAAACAAACATATGTTTATATATGCATGTAATATGTATGTAATGTTGAATTAAAAGCCCAGGTTCTGGTCACAAAATATTAGGTATTTAATAAAAAAAAAAAAAAAAAGAAATACGACCTATTTTCATTACTTGCATGGATCAGTATTTCGAAGTAAATGAGTGAAAAAAAATACAATTTTTGGGGGAGGGGTAGGATTAAAAAGTAAATTAATATTCAAAATTTGAGCCCCAAAGGTGAAGTTGGGGGGAGCTAGGGGTTCTCAAAGGGCACCGCCTTTTGAAAAAAACGTGGTTTTCTGTGTTTTTAAGGTCGAAAAAATGGCGTGAGATTCATGAAACAGCACTATGAAGGTGCGATTTGAGTTTCTACACCTCCCAAGACTATCGCCGTTATCCTCCGATCAAAACTCAGACCTCTACCAGGGGGTCTAAAAGTTGCAGATCGCGAAATTTCTATGTTGTGAAATTTTTTCTGGTCCCAAATTGAATATTTTTACGCCACGCCGGGTAATTTCTTTTTTAAATATTTGAAAAAAAAATTTTGAGAGTTATCCTTGATTAGTGCAGCCAACTGCAATTTGTGGTATTTAAATTTATGGATTTCGTCCTGATCTGATCTTGAAGTTTCTAACTATATATGGCTAGAAAAATTTACATTTTTTTTCGTTTTTCAATCATCACAAAGAAATTATGGATAAAATTTTTCCACCAGTGCAGCCAATTGTAATACAGAAATCACCAATGTATGGAATTTACGTTAATTTTAAATCAAGATAACAAAAACCCCTAGAAAAAAATATTTGTTATTTTTTACTCATCCTTACTTCTAGAATTTAATTCTGAAAAAAATTATTCACATTTTTTGCTCATTTATCATACTCACAAATTATGATATTCTACTCAACATTCAACAAATAACACAAACACATCACAAAAGCGAATTTTCCGGCATTCTTGACTAAAAAAATTAATAAATTTGACGAAAATGATCAATCAATTTTCTGGGTACAAACCCGCTTAAAATTCATGTTTGGCAGCACTCGCTAACAAACTCAAGAATCAAAAATTTTTAAAACAATTCGAATAAAAAAAAGATTTTCCTTCAAGCTCCTCATCTTAACGAAATTTTACTCGTTAAGAATTTTATTCGTTTTAATTTTTTTATACTTTATTTGAAATATTATATTATTATAATAAAATTACTCGTACATTTGAATAAAATTTCCAATCCGGAGTATTGTGATTTACAATTGGCTGCACTGGTATAAAAAATGTTACCCATAATTTCTTTGTGATGATTGAAAAACGAAAAAAAATGTAAATTTTTCTAGCCATAACATATAGTTAGCAACTTCGTGATCAGATCAGGACGAATTTCATAAATTTGAATACCACAATTTGCAGTTGGCTGCACTGATCAAAGAAAATTCTCAAAAATTTCTTTTCAAATATTTAAAAAAGAAATTACCCGGCGTGGCGGAAAAATATTCAATTTGGGACCAGAAAAAATTTCACAACATAGAAATTTCGCAATCTGCAACTTTTGGACCCCCTGGTAGAGGTCTGAGTTTTGATCGGAAGATGACGGCGGGCGATGGTCTTGGGAGATGTAGAAACTCAAATCGCACCTTTTAAGTGCTATTTCATGAATCTCACGCCATTTTTTCGCCCTTAAAAACACAGAAAACCACGTTTTTTTCAAAAGGCGGTACCCTTTGAGAACCCCTAGCTCCCCCCCAACTTCACCTGGGGAGCTCAAATTTTTTTTGGGTAGTCTGCGATAGTGACCCAACAACCCCAGCGAATTTGGTAAAAATCCGAGGTATTTTTTTTTTCGCGCTCCACCCTAACACATTATGGATATGTTAAAATAAATTTAAATTATTTTTTCAAATCACCAACTTTTAAGTTACAAGTCTAAGGAATATGGCATTTTTGGGGGTTGAATTGTCCAATTTTTGAAACTCCGTTCATGAAAAATGGTTCGAGTTTTTGGGGAAATCTACAATTTTGAAATATTTTCCAACATTTGTAAAACTGTCCAATTTTTGAAAATCGTCCAAGTTTGAGAAAATTGTGCAGTAGTGGGTAACATGCCAGTTTTGGAAAATTTCAAATCTTTGATAAATTTTTTCATTTTTAGCAAAATTATTCAAATAAATTTTGGAAAATGGAAAATCGTCACAAATTTTGAAAAATTACACCCATGTTTTAAAAAATCATCCGAATTTATAGGCCCTGAAAAAATTCGATCAGACATTTCAAGTCGTCTTGGTCTACCAATTAATAAATCACGAACCATGTTCACATTAAAACATAAGAATGGTAATTTATTGTAAAAATAAGTTATTCATGTGACAAATTGAACATGATAACCGTTGGAAATTTTAAACAACGAAATAAAAGGTTGACTAAAGAAACAACTTAAAAAATAGGTAATATGCTCTCTCATTTTGAATTAGTGAAAAATCACTGATAAATAGTCAGAATTGCAGCATAGGAAAAATCATCGAAATTCACTGATTTTTAGCGAATTTTCGCTGATTTTTCAAACACTTTCACTGATTTTTAAGCAAATTTCATAAATTTTACTGACCTTTCAGTGAATATTCACTGTTTTTCCAGTGATTTTTCTCACTGATTTATTTTCGGTAAAAAAATTTCACTGATTTTCTCCTGTGCCGCAGTTCTAACTGTTTCTAAGTGATTTTCGATAATTTTCACTGATTTATAATTGAGGGAGTACAAATCTTAATTTTATAATATAATTGCTTACTTCCTATGCAAAAGTTGCGCTATAAACTAGTTTTTTAATAAATAGGAACTTATAAAATACACCCACGCCTACCTTTAAATTTCAAACATTCTCCTTTTTAAACATTAGTAAATTTTTGGTAGGAGAAAAAATTTCCTTGGGAAGTTCAACTTTTTTGGCAATGTCCTCTGCAGAGCAGCAATACATCATCGTATCGTGTTCATCCTCCTCACTCTCAGGCACAACATCATTCAATCCAGCATCGTTACATTTACTTTCATTACACCATAGCTTCGGTTTTTCATATCCACCATCAGCAGTGTAATTATGCATAATAAATGCAATACCTTGGCTTTTATCTTCATTAAATAGGGCTATCCACCAAACCATAGGAATTGTGATTTCGTCGCGGGATAAATGTACTGTTAAACCTTGTGATTTTAATTTGCCATGAATTCCAGATAATACTTTAACAGGTTCGGTTTTCTGAAAAATGCAATGAATAAAGGGAAATTCAAATCGATGCAGTTGACCACAACTTATATAGAATTAATACATACTTCAGCTAATTTCGACCTAATATTCCCAATGAAAGCTTTCCAAGAATCGCGTAAAACTATATTCATTGGTGCAACGTTATTCGACTGACGAAATGAGAATCTCCAGTGGCCAAATGGAATAAATTCTGATATAGCTACCTCGTTTGGAAAGTAATCACTTTGCTGTGAAATGAAATATTATTGAATTGAATCAAAAATATATATTTTTAAATTGATAACTTTGGCCAAGTCGAGTAATTGCCTACCTTTTCGTAACGTACTAAAATGTCTACATCAGCCGGTCCATCGAAGTTGGGTCTTTTCAAAAAAAATGGATAATTTTGTTCTTCGATGAGATTTTCATTCTTCAGCAAGCTGGGAGTTTCTAAGTCATAATATGCGTACAACGTATTCAAATTTTTGTGATCGTAGCAATAGTTGTATGCATTTTGAATGTATGTTTCCTAAAATTTGAATATTTATTGCTTAAATGCGACGGACGATGGATTTAAGAGGGTGCTCTACGCTTTGCGGGAATTAATTCTGGCCTATCTGCAACTTGCAAGGCGCAAACCCGAATTTTCGTTTTTTTGGATTATAAAGTGGTAAAATGATGAAACAACGAACGCATATGTTTTTAGAACATAGAAAGAAGAAAATAAAAGCATTTGGAAGTTTCAATTGTCATTATAATTATTTTTATTGAACTTGAAAGAAACGCAAGATTTGATGACGATTTTGCAAAATTTTTTGGGGACTATCAAATTTGATGAAATTTGGATATGTGGTGTAAAATAACATTTCTGATAGGCTGAAAGAGCTTTTTTTCCATTTTCCTTAAAATTTTGAAAAATATTTCTATTTTAATTTTTTTTTAGAAAATTAAAAAAAGGGCTCTTTCAGCCTGTCAGGAATGCTTTTTTATATAACATATTAAGATTTCAACAAATTTGATTCAGTAGTCCCAAAGAATTCTTTTAAAAACCGTCATCAAATCTTACATTTCTTCTAAGTTCAATAAAAATAATTATAATGACAATTGAAACTTCCACATGCTTTTATTTTCTTCTTTCTACGTTCTAAAATCATATTCGTTCGTTGTTTCATCATTTTATCACTTTATAGGTATGTACTCCAAAAAAACGAAAATTCTGGGTTGCGCCTTGTAAGTTTCAGATAGGCCAGAATTAATTCCCGCAAAGCATAGAGCACCCTCTTAAGGGAAAATCTAGCACATTAAATATTCAACTTACTTCATTAATTTGCACCTGTAAAAAAAAAGAAGAGAGAAACGATTGTAAAATTAACCCTTGGTGTCCGGGGAAAAACTGACTGATGAAATTGGAAAATTTCACAGCTGCTGAAATACACCAAAGGCCAATAGTTAAAAGCCGAAATAAATTTACCCCGGGTAAATTTTTTTTAGAAATTGGGCAATTTTTTAAATTTTCTTACGAGGAAGGTATCTTAACTCAAAGTAAAATTTTGAGCCCAAACAAAAAAAATCAAAAGTACATCATAACAGGACCCCGTATCCAAAATTTCAGGTGCTGAAGTTCATTTCTCGATTTTTGGTGAATTTTTGAAATTTCAAAATTACCTCCGCCCTGCGAAATATGAAAATTTGATCTAATCAACGAAAAAAGCTGAAATTAGGTATATACCCTATTTTCGACCTCCCGAATCGGTTAGAACTGTAGGAAGCAGTTAAGAGACATTTCGGAGCCACCAGAAAATTTTCGAATTTTCCAGCGCTGGAGAAAAACCCATAAAAATGGCTCATATGCACTTCAACACCTATAATCGCGGATTATCCATATTGGTGACCTATTTGATCGATTGAAACACAATTTTCCAAAATTCGTAACTTTGAGTTAAAATTTGCATTTTTGGGCAAGAAAATTTCTTGGAAAAATGTAAAAAGTACCCTATCAAACCTCTATTCAACTACATTATCAAACTTCACACCCTTAAAATAATTTGCAGTTGAAAATATTCATGATATGGCTATATCTTTTTTCATCTGCTGGGAAATTCCAAAATTTTCTGGTACTAGCTCCGAAACGTCTCGAAACCACTTCCCATCGATTCGGGAGGTCGAAAATAGAGTATATACCAAGTTTCAGCTTTTTACCCAGTTACGTGTGCAAGGGGGATATTTTGGAATTTTTCCAGAAAAATATCCTGCCCAAAAATGCTTTCAGTTTTTTTCGTTGATTAGATCAAATTTTCATTTTTCGCAGGGCAGAGGTAATTTTTAAATTTCAAAAATTCGCCAAAAATCGAGAAATGAACTTCAGCACCTGGAATCTTGGATACGGGGTCCTGTTATGATGTACTTTCGATTTTTTTTGTTTGGGCTCAAAATTTTACTTTGAGTTGGGATACCTATTACCTCCCTCGTTAGGTATATTCGTTTCCAACTCTATGGAAGCTACAATTAATGTGAAAATTGCGCCAAAATGTGAAGGACCCAATATATGGTAAGATAGCGAGAAAATAATACTTATCAGTTCAAAGGTCGAAGCATTTAAAAATAATTGAAAATTTTTTCAAAAAAAAATGGGACCTGTGCTGTCGAAAATAAGGTATCAAAACTTATTCATGCTGGAAAGAAAATTTACAGGTGGAGAAATATTTTATAGAAAAATGGGGACATGTGCAGAAGGAAATTCATGTAAATATTAAATAATATTTGGAATTTGGATTTCAAGATAACACCGAGGCCCATTAAAATCTATAGAAAAAATTTATCAAAAATGGGAACATTTTTCATGTTAAATCCCTTTTTTTAAATTATTAATAAACATTTAACTTCGGCTATAAATGTAAGAGTGAAAATATAAAAAATACCAAAATTTTTCAATATTAAAATTTTGAGGTGGCTGTATATTCAAAAAACTAGTTTTTTCTGTCATTTAAATAAAAATGCCAAATTTTGGGAGGCGATGGCTCAGCCACCTGAGGTCGTGGGGAGGTGAAATTTTTTATGGGTATACTTCTACACCTAAATAATTCTCCTGCAAAAAGCAATGAGAGCTGGGACGGTGTGACTTCATCATAGACTCTGGACATCACATAGAAGCTTTTTAAGCGATAAAATTGCAATTGACTTAAATATGTATTTTTAAAGCACTTTTTTGATCATTTTTCCTGGACTAAATGACGAATTACATAGATTTTTTGAATATTTGACCAACTTTCACCACTCGAAAAAATCTGAAAAAATTCTGAGAGGTGTGAAATACATCAAAAAAATTATTTTTCCGCCCATCTCAAAATTGTATCCCCCAGAGCGATTTGAAATTTTCAAAGTCGAGGTCATTAAAGTGGCCGGGAAAATCAGAAAAAATTTCTGGGTACTGCCCTCTAGTACCTTTACCTACGTGCTAAGTTTGAAAAAAATCGGTTGAAAACTTGCGGAGATAGAATTTTTAGCTTGAAAATCACGTATTTTAGGGCCTCAGCCTCCCAGGGGTGGATAAAAATTAGCTCACGGGTCATTCCACGTCAGTTCGTACGCAAATGGGGGAGGGGGGTCCGGTGATTTTTTCATTTTTTTAATACGAATGCTGCAAACCGCAGCTCTCAAAGTCTTTTTGGAGGGCTGCCACGAGCATTTAAAGTTTTGAGGTAAAGTTGGATATGGTAAATTTGGAGCGTGGATAATTCGAAAACCATGATGGATTGAAAGTTGAATTTTTTTCTAATGTGTAGGGCCTTTGAAGAGCTTTTTGACGATTTTTTGAAAATCAGTGTTGCCATTTTTTTAACACGAAAAATTAGCTGTGAAAGTTGAAAAATGACATTTCCTTATGATGTCAATCACCAAAAATTCTGAAAAAAATCTGTAAAGTACAACTTTACATGCTGATTGATATATTAAAAAATCGAGGTGACGTTATTTCGTATTTTCGAGAAAAAAATTCCAAAGATTGAAAGAAAATACAATTTTTTTTCAAAGGTCAAAATTGTGTAAATTGATTTTTTTTTGTTAATTTTACACCATATTCAAAGAAAAAGTCGGTAAAAGCATTTTAACTCCATGCAACACCCGTTAATAGGTGTGAAAATACAGTTATTAAAAAATGTTAACTTCAAAAGTTGGGAAAAAAACATTTTGATTATGAACAAATTTTTGGGACTTGAATAATTTTTGAATTGAATGACTCTGTCACAAAAAACTCATTAACTCAACTAACTCATTAAATCAACTTCAACTCAAGTTAGAAAGCTGTTCTTATTGCTTGAATAGAACGCTTAATTTTTCATTAAAAAATCGAAATAAGTATACCTACTATGCGTTTATACAACGTTTTCAATGTTTTTGTAAAAAAAATTTAGGGGGTCCAAATTAGGCGCCTAAAAAAATTCTCATTGAAAATTGACCTTTCGAAAAAAATAGAATTCCATCTATTATTTTAGGGACCAGGTTAAATAAGTCGCGTTTTTATACCGACTCCGTGGTCTCTGAAAATATACCGAAGTTACTCAAAGTTGAATTTTAATGTCAAAAGTTCACATTTTTTGAAAAAATCTTTAACATTTCTCCTTTAATTGTTTTTTGTCTCATTTTGAAGAGAATTTCTTCAGTTTTATCGTGATATATCATAAGTTGAATTTTGCTGAAAATCGCTAAAATTATACGTGTTGAATGGAGTTAAAATGCTTTTACCGATTTTTTTTTTGAATATGGTGTAAAGTTAACAAAAAAAATCAATTTACACAATTTTGACCTTTGAAAAAAAAAATTGTATTTTCTTCCAATCTTTGGATTTTTTTCTCAAAAATACGAAATACCGTCACTTCAATTTTTTAATATGTGACCCGTGCAGGGAAAAGGTACCTAAAGTCGGAATTTTCAAAAATGAGTTTTTGAGCTAAAATGATGAAGGAGACCAAAAGGAACATTTTGAGACCTTGATGAGCACCCAAGGTCCATTTTTCGCCGAGATAGAGACATTTGAAGTTAAGAAAATAAGAATTCAATAAAAACAAAATTCTGAGAAAAACGCGTTTTAAGTTTTTACTCTTGTTTCTCATGTATCAATCATCAGAAAAGCTGCCAAAACTACTTTCCGATACTGAAATTTCGCGAGGAATTCGTTTCTGACGTCAAAAATTACTTTAAGAGGAGAGAAAAATGAAAAATTCACTAATATGATGAGTTTATTTTTGAAAAAAGCTGCATTACAAAGAGAAATCCTTTTTTTCATATTGTATAAATTATCAAAAAAGCTCTCAGAACTTCTTTTTTGTACTGAAATTTCACGAGGAATTCGCTTTTAACGTCGAAAATCACCTTAGGAGAATAGGAAATCGTTTACATCCATTTTCGATCGTTTATATCTCAATATTCTCCAACAAAGCAATATTTCAGAAATTATGTATTTCTCAGTAGGTACAGTTGAATTTGCACACACAAATCTATGGGTATTTTACTTTATTTTTCTAGTCTGGAAGAATCCCGAGGCTCCCCTTACCTTCAACAGACCGCATTTTGCAGCACGTGCACATTTTTTTAACGTTCCGACTTTAGGTACCTTTTCCTCAGTCTGTTTGAACGTCATTTAGACGTGTTGTAGTAGGTTTTCCGAAGTGAAATTTTGGTAACAGCTGCGTAAAGGTCTGAACCACTTAAAAACGCAAAAAAAATTTTTAAAAAAAATTGCCCATTTTTTGTTTTTTGGCTCTAGTGCAAAATTCCGTTTTCCGACTTTAGGTACCTTGTCCCTGCACGGGTCACATATACATATTAATCATCATGTAAAATTGTACTTACTTACAGATTTTTTTCAGAATTTTTGGGCTCGTGGCTGTCCTCAAAAAAGACTGAGAGCTGCGGTTTGCGGCATTCGTCATCTCTCATCGAGGTCTACCCACATAAAAAAATTTAAAAAATCGCCGACCCCCCCCCACCACTTTGAGTAAGAACTGACGTGGAATGACCCTCATGCGCTCTAAAATCATCTTCTACTAAGAGAAATCGAATGGCATAAAAATTCTGACAAAAATTCCACAACAGGCCAAATGCCCCCCTTACCACACCAAAGCCTTTTAAATTTTTTTTAACGCTTGGACCTTTGAACAGATGATTATTATTTTCTCGCTGTCTTGCTATATATTGGGTCCTTCACATTTTGACGCAATTTTCACATCTACTGCAGCTTTTATTGTTTTGGAAACGAATATACCTGCCTATTTAAATTTTAAAAATCGCATTTTCCTAAAAAAAAATTACCCCGGATGAAATTTTTTTTGGATTTCAGCTGTTGGTCTTTGGTCTATTTCAGCAGCGTGAAAAATTTTCAATTTCATCCGCCTGTTTTTCCCCGGACACCAGTGGGTTGAATGATTCTCGAAAATTTTCTATTGCCACTCTAAAATGTACTAACCTTAAAATTCACTTTGTATTGCGTTCCGGTAACTTCATTTTGATTTACACCAGTTTTGCAAGTAACTGGTTTTTTATCTTCACCTTTTACCTGGTCTCGAGTATACATAGTAAAAGCATAGTTATCTACTTCTGAATCGCAGGAGCGTTTTGTATCAACACTGAGTAACTGGCCAAGAAGACCTTTAGAACGTGCTGGAAAGTCTCGACAAAATGTATACGTTGATACGGTTTGGTCATTGGGGTTTTTATAAATAATTTCCGAGGTGTTGCTTTTGGGGTCTTTTAACGAATCCACGTAATTAGGAAAAAATACCTTATCTTCTTTTTTATTCAGTATCAGCGGAGATTTGGTGTCTGAAAATGAAATTCGATTATTAATGAGAGATTACGTTATGAAAAGTAGAAGAAAGAATTTTTAAGAATAATTAAATAATATGAGATTTTTACCCCAGCAAATCGCCCAATTGATTGCTTGAAAATATAAAATCAAAATTGTGATTTTGATCATCTTTTTCCTTTTTTGGAAGAAGTTGGAAAATTTCAACACGTAGATATAGCTTTGCGAACGCAAATCAAGAATCAAGTTGCAATGACAACCTACAGTTTTATTGCAATAACTGGTGCCTTAGTGCCTATCAAATGTTTTATGATTTTAAATGTAGGTATTCAGGTATTCTTCTTGCAGAAAAGAAATCGTTTTTTACGTTTATTTTTCAACAAATGTCTTTACGAGACTGTACGTTACCTGCGTCATTTTATTGAATTGTGCTCGCGTTCATATTGTTATATATGTACTTTGAAAAACCAACATTGGTGATACAGTATTTGAATTCAAAGTATAAGGTGCGAATTATTTACACGTATGGATTGTGCAGCCGGAGTCATTATATTCGCGTGGCTGCGATTTACAAAATTTTCAAAAAATGTGGCAGAAACTCGAATTACGATGTTGAAACGCGTTCTTAACTCGATTTGATTTTAATTTTTTTTCGAAACTTGAAAGAACATAGGTCTTCAAATTAGGGCTGGCGATTATAGAAATTAAAATCGATTAATCGATTATTCGAATTTTAATCGATTTCAAAAATAATCGATTAATCGACGCCCGATTAATCGATTAAGAATAATCGCCCGATTAATCGATTAAAAGTAATCGTCCGATTTTCTCAAATCGACCAATTGATTTAACTTCACCCCCTCCCCCTCCCCGTCCTGGGACAAAAATTTGCAATCCAATTTCAGTTCTTTGTTTCATGTGAAAATCTTCAGTTTGGGCAAAAATCTCGGGGTTGAAAATGAAAAATCTGTCGACTAATATTATTAAAAATGAGAAATTTGCTGACTCATCATTTTTTTTAATGAAAATTTTCCAACCAGATGTTTTGAAAACAAAAAACAGAAATTCGTGCTTTTTGAGCTACTTTTTTGACTTCCAAAAAAACAACCGATTGGACGATTAAAAATAATCGGCCGATTAATCGATTAAAAATAATCGGTCGATTAATCGATTAAAAATAATCGGTCGATTAGACGATTAAAAATAATCGGCCGATTAATCGATTAAAATAATCGAATAATCGAATAATCGATTAATCGATTAACCGATTAAGAATTTTGGCCGATTATAAAGAAAAAAATAATCGATTATAATCGCCAGCCCTACTTCAAATATAGGTACCTGCTGTGTGAAAAAGAGTCTGATTGAACCGGTTCTATTCAAATTTAAAAATTATAAAGCTGATACAAAGTTATGTAAATTCTCAAAAATGTCATAACTCATGAAATTTGTATTGAAAAGCGTTTTTATGTAGAAGCAGTAGAAAGAAACGTTAAGGGCGATCGTTTTATTCGTTAGCACTTTTTCCAAAATTTTATGTGGGGATAGCTAGAAAAATTTTACTTTCTTTCCCCAAACTTTCCATTTAATATTTCCCATCGAGCCTTGAAATTTGATTTTTTAAACGTATAATTTCATGATCGTAATACGAAAATGACTGATTTTCATGAATTCAAAAATCTGTAAAATAAGTTAATTTATTGGTACCTATTTGGTTTGGTTTCTTCCTCGCTTCACGCTGTCAAACCATTTCCTAGTTGATTTTTGAAAACTCGTTTCTGCAAATTTAGAACATCTTCCTAGAATTTCAATGGTTTTATGACCATTCCCTGAAAATGACAGGTTTTCAAAAATAAAAAAATCCACAAAATGTACAAATTGTTTAAGTTCCGTGTTGATCGCCTCACACTGTACAAATCATTTTTTGATTGATTTTTATAAACTTATTATTTCGAATTTCAAACGTCTCTCCAGAATTTCAAGAATTCTTAGACCATTCGTTGAAAATGGTCATTTTGCTAAATTACATAGGTACATCTGGAAAAAGTATAAATCGGTTACCTTTCCGTTTTTGGGTCAATTGTGTCTTGTGTCTGCGCAAAATTTATGGTTGTAGATGAGCCAATTCCCAATGAAATATTTATGTGAAAAGGTGAGCGAATTGATTCCTTTTTTTTTTGAGTAAGTACCTATGTACGAATTAGTTTCCATTTTTGTTCGTGGTATGGACAAATTGATTCCCACTTTTTCTCAAATAAATTTTTCAACCCTGAATTTTTGGCTCAACATTTTTTCCAAGATTTGTTTTTCAAATTTCGACTCCAAATTTTTTATTTTTTTTATTTTTTTCTTAAGTATTTTTAACACTAAGACTTTTTCAAAGCTAAAATTTTCTCTGATTTTTTTATAATTATACGGTTTTTGAATTTTACCTCAAATTTGCTTTCAATCTTGAAATTTTTCTTAAATTTTTTTCCAACTCAAAATTTTGAGTTGGAAAAAAATTCTTCTCCAATTGTTTCTACTTTAAATTTCTTTTTTTTCGAACTCTCGACGTCTTTTCCAAATTTTTTTCAACTCTAAAATTATTTTTATGGAATTTAATAACAGCTCTTTAGAATTTTAAGTAGTCACCTAAAGATTTTGAAAAAGTTTAAAAGTGGATATAAATATTAGGGTGGATCGAAAAAAAAAACACATCTTGTATTTTGACCAAATTTGGCAGGGTGGTTTACTTTGAGTGGGAGACTTCACAAAAAATTTTGAGCCCCCAAGGGGCAAGAGGAGGGGAGCAGTAGGTGCTCAAAGCGCACCTCCTTTTGAAAAAAACGCTGTTCTTTGCGTTTTTTAGACAATCAAAATTGTGTGAGAAGCCGTCGTTGCACTTGAAACATACAATTTGAGTTTCTATATCTCCCTAAACCATCGCCATCCTTCTCCAATCAAAACTCAGACCGCTACCAGGGGGTTGAAAAGTTGCAGATTGCAATATTCCAATAATATGAAATTTTCACTAAGCTGGGATGATTTTTTTTCATCGAGTAAGGGAACAAAAAATTTTTTCAACCACTGAAAGCTTTAAATTGATTATTTTTTCGCCTGAAAATATTATGCATTTTTTTTCAATCACTGAAAGTATATTTCGAAATTTCGTATGTCAGTGCAGCCAGTTACAAATTGTGATATGCTACACTATGGAATTTACGTTGACCTCGAATTAATTTTTTTATCGTTCGAAAAATTCACAGTAATTTTGTTTTCAATCATCAGAAATAAAAAATTTAAAATTTTTCTTTGAAAATTTTGCACTCAATTTCAAAACATACTTCTATTGATTGGGAGAAAAAATTGGTCCAATCACTTGACGGAAAAATAATGCATTTGAATTCATAATATCAGAATATCACAATTAGCAACTGGCTGCACTGACGTGCAAAATTTTCAAAGAAAAATTTTAAATTTTTTATTTCTGATGATTGAAAACAAAATTATTGTGTATTTTTCAAACGATAAAAAAATTAATTCGAGGTCAACGTAAATTCCATAATGTAGCATGTTACGATTTGTAACTGGCTGCATTGACATACAAAATTTTAGAAAAAAATTTCGAAATGTACTTTCAGTGATTGGAAAAAAATTCATAATATTTTCAGGCGAAAAAATAATCAATTCAAAGTCGATATAAATTCCGTATTTTGGAATTTTATATGATTTGCTGTTGGCTGCACTGGTGTATAAAATTTTCAATTTTTTTTCAAAATTCACTTTCAGTGATTGAAAAAAATTTTTGTTCCCTGACTTGATGAAAAAAAAAACCTGGTAGCAGTTTGAGTTTTGATCGGAGAAGGAAGGCGGTGGTTTAGGGAGATGTAGAAACTCAAATCGCATCTTTTAAGTGCTACGAAGGCTTCTCACACAATTTTTATTGGCTAAAAAACGCAAAAAATAGCGTTTTTTTCAAAAGGAGGTGCACTTTGAGCACCTCCTGCTCCCCTCCTCTTACCCCTCGGGGCTCAATTTTTTTTTTGTGAAATCTCCCCCCTCAAAGTAAACCACTCCATCAAATTTGGTCAAAATCCAAGATATGGTTTTTTTTCGATCCACCCTAATAAATATTAAATTGAAAAAAAAGAAGAAATATGAAATTGAAATTTATGAATAGTTGAAAAAAAATTTGGTGTTAAAATTGCAATGTTTTGAGGAAAAAAAATGAAATTGAAACAAATTTCAACTTTTTGAGAAACAATTTTCAAGTTGAAAGAAAAATTTTGAAAAAAGGTAAAGGTAAAATAATTATGTATGAAAAAAGTTCAGATTAAAAAAAATTTGACAAAGTAAAAATTCTGGACCAAATATAAGCGATTAAAAAAAGTTGGGAAAAATGTCAACTTTTAGGAAAAAAATTCGGAATTGAAAAAAATTTGATATAAAATCTTGGGATTGAAAAAAATTTGAACTTGAAAATAAATATTGAAAACATTTCCCCATAGTATCGTGGTATCTCCTAGGTAACTTTAATAGGCTGAAGGAAGCTCGGAATCAACTCGTACCTACTTACCCCCCAAAAAATGGGAAACAATTCGTGCAGATCCCGAAAAGAATGGGAATTAATTCACACATTTCTGAATTCAGGGAATCAACTCACACTTCCAAATTTATGATTCTTTCCATAGTCAAGTGATTTTATGACCTGTGGGGCAAATCTCATCAACAACGCGTTTTCAATGAAAAAAAATCGAAATTGCAAGTCGCAGAAATTTTTTTATCGATAGTGTCGTCCTGTCGTCAGATTTCCAATTTAATTCACAGTTATCGAGATTGTTCCAAATATCGGATTTTTCGCTCACGCGAGGTTTATACCTACGGTGCACCACCGAATTTTTCTTACTGCAAAAAAAAAAATCAATCCAATTTCTATGCGATTCGAACACTTCTACAAAAAAAAAAAAAATAATGGTGGTAATAAATAACAAATGAACGCCCTGTAACGTATAATGGAAGTGCTATTGTCTTATAAAATAAAGATGGATACTAATAAAATAATTATAATGATTAGGTAGTCTTATAAAATAAAGATGGACATTTGTAGAATAATTATAATTATTGGGTTCTAAGTACTTACTTGTGTAATTTTTTGCTAAGCACAGATAACTAGAATATATAAATAGGTAACTTTATAGAATACACTTGATAAGTGTTTCTGAAACCGTTTTGTTGAACTTAGTTTATCGTCTAGATTTTGAGAATAAATCTCGAAAAATATAACAATTACTTACGATTCAGATCGACTCAAAAATTAGTTAAATTTTTTTATTTTTATTCCCAAAACTTTAAAGAATAAATTTTTAGTGTGAAACACCCTCGCAAAAGGTTACCAAATAATTTTGAAAGGATCTTTGTCTAATGGGAAAATGGGGCCGAAATCCTTATTAAAAGACGAAGGGGCAGAACACACGAATATAAGTGCCCATCACATATTTGCGAAAAATCCCAAATTTCAAAAACCAAAAGTATACTTTTTATCAATCTGCGTATAAACTAAAAAATGCTCAACGTGAGAAAAATAATGCAACGAATACACCCAAACGTTGATTTAAAAAAAAATTCACGAACAATTTAAGGTGTTTTTTAGAAGTTTGCAAGTCTCATCCCTTTCGGTTGGTTCGTTTTCTTGTAAAAATGAGATTCCCAAAATTTTAGTCTCCAACATGGATTAGAGGCAATTCGCTAGACCCTGTTTTCTCTTATGGGATTTAACATAAGATATCATGCTAAAAACGAAAAAAAAAAAACTAAGAAAAGAAATGCGAAATTTTCGAATACTATTGCTCGAAAATCTAATAATATAATTCTGGTCTGATTTTTTTAGATAAACTTTGGACCTGAAGAACCATTTTACGGAAATTCGGGGGGCTCTCGATTGCGTAAAAATGACTAAAATGTATTAATTTCACCATCTTAGGCCTCCCAGAACTCTCCCTAAAATGATTCCTCAGGTCTCAAGTTCATCTCTAAAAATCAGAATTGAGACATATTTTCAGATTTTCAAGGATGACACAAAGAGGAAAGGTTCGACGTGATTTCTTTCAAAACAAACAGAAACTTAGCTGATTTGATTATATCGTTTACGTGTTCAAGATTTCCGATTTCAGAAACTCATACAGCATCCACAAAAAGGATCAGACGGGAGTGCTATTGTTTTACAAAATAGGTATATAATACTTGAACTAAAGATGGATATTTCAGGATAAATTATAATGATTAGCCACCGTATTGACGTATCTCCGCTAAGGAAACACAATCAAACCCTGGAACCCATACATATCCTTTAGGGCAATCAGGATCTCCAGAAACTGTACCCAGCAGCGTCATTGAGAGTAGGATCCACATAAACGCGATTAAGATGATTTTTATCGACTCCATATCTCTTCAAACGAATTTTCGTCGCACGTTAACAAGTTGAATAGCAAAGAATGACAATACAAGCTTACAAGGCTGTTGCGTACAACTTTGAAGCTCAATAGTTTTCTTTTTATAATTCAAGAAATCCTTGGGAATTCGTTATTTTTGTTTTTCACTAGACTCGCAGTAATAAAAATCCAGGTGTTTAAACAATGGCGAAGAAAAATTAGCAAATAAAAAGCGCTTGTGCCGGTGTTTAATTTTTCTTCGCCATCTATGTAAACAGACTTGACGTACGAAATGTGGACAAATAAACACATACGCTGCTGTATGCACCATTAACGTGAACCTTAGAAGGAGATTCGATTTTACAAACGAATGCACCTGGCTCGATATCGAGAAATTAAAAAAATCAGATGAGGTGTTTTATAAAGCCACGAAACGTTGCTGATTTTCCTTTCGCGATTTTAAGAAATTTGGCCATTAAATCAGGGTGTCGAACAAAATTTGTTGAGCAAAATGCTCGACTTAGCTTGACCTTTTTGCATGACTGTTTTGATTTTTTTTATGCCTGGCCTCCGGAAAAAATTAATTTTTTCGAAAAACTTGGTACAAAATTTTTTAAAAATCACTATGGCTCCTAAATTAAAATTTTTACGAAAGGACCAGAATTGAAAATTTTTCAAAATTATCGAATAATTCATCAAAATTCAAATTTTTTGTCTTCTCTATCGCGGAATTTATTTCTGAATTCTAAGATTATTCTGATATCCAACCCAAACCATGACCTCTTGTGCCGGGACGAGGACAAAAATCGAAATTTTCTGGTATTTCTGAGCAAGATTTCTAAGAACATGAATTTCAATAGCTTATTCAATAGAGTAAAAAAATTGTGGCCTTTCTTCTCACACCATTTTGCAACCCTTTTGGCTTCTTTTATGTTCAAAAAAAATTAAAGATGAAAAAATTGATTTAAAAAAAATTGGTGTCAATAATAATATAGATACTTTCTCATCATAAGAATACTACATATTATTGGCGCGAATTATTCATCTTCACTGTATTTTTCATGGGTCTTTGAAAAAGATCAATTTTTTTATAACTTTTCAAATAATCGATAGCAAATTGAAAAAATAACTGAAAAAATGTGTCCTGAAATGATGTTGTTACGGATATTTTAACCGATGAAAATCATATGTAGGCAACGATTTTCCATCATCACCCTCTCCCCTCCCCTCCTTCTCCCTCTCGGCAATTTTTTTAAATGAAGTAAGACGCTTTACACACATTTGTTTTTAAATTTTTAAAAATCGTGGAAAATCGATGACATGACGTGGTAATGATTTTCATTGGTTAGTTAGTCGTACTAACATCATTCCAGGGAAAAATTTTTCAAAAAATTGTTTCGAATGCTGAACATTGAAAAAACATGAAAAAGTGATCTTTTCACTTTGAAAAATAGGATTAAGATTAAGAATAGGTGCCAATGGTATTTTCATGCAAAGTCATTCATATTAAAGTCAAATAAGTCATTTTTAAAAATTTTGAAATTTAAAAAAAAATTTCAGATAGGTATTAAGGCTCTTTAGGGAGGAGTAAATGTGGAGTCGAAGGATGAAATTTTTAGCAAGTCGTTTTAAGGTCTAGGCGCAACTTCCTAGCTTAAACGATCAGTATACTCTTGGACACTCATACATACAGTAATTGAAAAAATTGAAAATTTTATTCCTAAAACGATGTTTGGAAGTATGAATCCCATAAAAAAATTAAAAATCATCGATAACGATTTTGTTTTGTTATGTTTTTTTTTTCATGAAGAGAAATGCATTGTAATGTAGGCACATATTTTTTCATTCAAAAATTGGGAAAACGATGAAAAATCGTTGCTCATGATTTATGAGGTAAATTTTAAAAACATTTCTTTTCAATTTTTTATCAAAATAACACAAGTATTTTTCAAGGACTTTTGAACAAAATTTTTTGTAATAGTATCAGTTTGGTATGGATGTTTTTACCTAAAAATAATAATTTTGCAAAGGTATTTTTGGGTGAAAACACCCATACCAGACCAATACTTCAAAAAAATTTGTTTCTCATTTTAAAATTTTAAATTGACTCGAAAATGATCGCAATTGATTGAGGAGATGGTGGTCGACTTTAATATATTTCCTAATTTATTTTTAGATTTTCTCTTTATTATTTACTATTTTTATGAAAAGTTGACATTTGCATCAATATACCTATAATACATTTCAGCCATTTTAAAAAATGAATGAAAAATTTTAAAATCCATTTTGGCAGCTTAAGGTTTGCTGATGAGGCGTGGGTGGCATACTTTTTCAATTAGAAAAATTTCGGCTCAGTCGACGTGGACAGTTTGTAAAGGTTTCCTTTTCAGAAAATTTTGCATAATACATAAATGCATAAGGAGAATGTTTCACTTTTTCCCTGAAACATTTTGTATTTGAAGTTCATTCAAGTACAGATTTCGTGTTCAAAAATCGAAAATTTTCTATTTTCGTGGTATTTCTGTAGGTTGCAGAAATTACATACAACCTGGCGCAGAACCCCCCCCCCCCCCCTTATTCACCACTAACAAAGCCTATTACCTTTCTACCTTCATTGTGTTCTACAATTCGTAGAATTATTTTCTCTTTTGATCAATTTTACGTTCAACATTCACAGTGGCGTCGGAAGTTTTTTTTGGGAGGGTGCAAAGTGAGTACAAAGACTTAGAATAATTGTAGGATTTTCGGGGGGGGGGAGGAGCCTTTTTTTCGCACTGTTGACTCAAATAATTTATATAATCGTGATTTTGTTCGTGCTCGAGCGAAACGAGGAAGCTTTGAAAAAATAGAGTTTTTAATGCCCAAAATAAGCATTTTTTCATGTTATAAATTAGGTATACTTAATGCTTCAGAAATCCCTATCTGATGTAATTTGGGGGTGGGTGGTACAATGCACCCCTTATTATCCCACTTTGCGTCGCCATTGAACACTCATCAAAACATTATTTAATGTACGAACATTTCTGAACTGGTTTGATCCAATTTTCCGTTCAGATGATTTGTAAATTTGGAAAAAAATTGTTCAGACAATTTGTTGTTTACTCAAATACTTTGAAAAAATTCGATCTTACATTTTTTGTAGAGCTTCTTCGTGGGTTGAAAAATCCAATGCAATGACGACCACATGTTTAAAATAAAATATAAGAGCTGGCAATTTTTTATTGCAGAAATATCTTACCTAAGTAATTATAAAGAATTGACCTAAATAATAAGCATGTCAACAATATTGAATTTCAATTAGGTAAATTAAAAATAACATGATGATTATGTAAATCCATTTTAACGAAATACAAACTTAAATTCACTTTAAAACTTCAATAGATTTTCAGATGGAGAAATAACATTAGAAAATTGAAGAATTTCCACAATTCTCGGTAAAACAGGGCAACAATAAATCATTACCTTCGTACTGAACTGATCCTGAGGCACAACATCGCTTAACCCAGTTACGTCGCAAACTTTTCTTTTCTCAGAACACCATGGCATCTGTTTTTTTTTTGGATCATCGAAAATAAAATTATGCATAATTATAGCAACGCCTTCGGATTTATTTTCATTGTATAGGATTATCCACCAAACCAACGGGATTGTTATTTTGCTATTGGGTAAATATAAAATTGAATTTTTCGATCTTTTTATGCCAAAAATGCCAGATAATACTTTGATAGGTTCAGTTTTCTGGAAAAAATTCATAATTCGTGATTAGGTATTTGCATAAAAAATTATAAATTTGGAAAGAAAGGATTACGTACTTGGGCTAATTTCGATTTAACGAAGTTGATTAATGTTTTCCATGGTTCGTGCAAATTTATGTTTAGTGGTGCTGTGTTATACCATTGGTAGAACGAATTTCTCCAGTGGCCAAATGGTATAAATTCTGATATAGCTACTTCGTATGGTTTGTATTCATTTTGCTGTACAAGAAGAGTTGATAGGACGTAAGTTTTTATTTTGAAATTTAAATTACTTACCTAGTTGAATGAATGCATACTTTGTGGTAATATTTTAAAATATCTATGTCATCGTGTGGATTATCTCCTGGTGTAGGTCTTTCTAAGCTGAATTTGTAATTTTGCTCGCTTTGTAAATATGTATTCTTTAATAAGCTAGGATTTTTCAAGTCATAGTAAGCGTACAATGTGCTCATACTGTTCTCAGGATCGTAGCAATAGTCATATGAATTTTGAATAAACACATTCTAAAATTTTGAAATTAATTTAAATAGGCGTAGAATAAATTTAAGGAAGAATTTTGGTAATTTGTGCAATTTAGGGTGGGGCTTAATAGAATTTTTGAATTTTAAAGGTCTCATCCTCTGGGGGGGGGGGTCATTTTTCTCTAAAAATAAGGAGTTTCAAATTTTATTCCTCTACATCGATTTGGAGCCATGAGCGGAGCCTTCCTTTTTCTTATGTTGCAATTGAATTACATGCTAAAAACAAAAAAATATTTTTGGGAATAAATAATGCAAAATTTCAAAATATTCCTGAAAAATCTAAAGACACGATTCCTCGAGGCCAAAGTTCATCTCTAAAAATCAAAACTGAGTCATTTTTTAATTTTTCAGGAATATTTGGAAAATTTGCATTATTTTTCCTTAAAAAATATTTTTTTGTTTTTAGCATCTTATTCTACGGTAAATCTCATGAGAAAAAGGAGGGCCCAGTTCATGGCTCCTAATCAGGGCTGGTAAGTCAATCAATAAAACTTAAACTTACCCTTAAAGCAAAATTTTTTAAAGCTTAAACTTAAACTTAAAGCTGAACGACCAAAAATCACTGGCTTAAAGCTTAAATCTATTTTTTATCACTTTTCTTGTGGGGGGAGGGTTGTGGTGAGGGAAGTTCGAAACGAGATCAATTTTTCACTTTTTTCCAATCAGAAAATTGTTGTATTTGAATTAAAAACGAAGAAAAAAATTAATTCAAGTTTTCTTCTCTAAATTTTGTCAAGCTGTTAAATTTTCTTCTCGAAATGTTTTCAAACCAAATTTTTCCCCTAAAATATTTTAAACCCCAAAATTGCTTCTGAATTCTAAATTTTTTTCAAACTCGATTTCTTATATTTTTTTTTTTTTTTTGGGGGGGGGTTCAGACTTCTAGATCTATCAGCCCAGATTTCTTATCTTTAAATTTTTTCAACTCCGATTTTTTTCTCAAAATTTTTTCAACCTAAATTTTAAAGTTTTAAACTTCTTTTCAACATTTTTTCAAATCAATTTTTGTATCCAATTCTAATATTTTTTCATAGTCTGAATCCTGGAATTCAAAAGTATTATGTAAAATAACGTTTCCTGTTGCACACCTACCCTTGTCACATCATAAAATTGTTTCTCATTTATTGAAATTTTTTTGGAGAATGAAAAAATGATAAGTATGTGAAAAAATCAGATTTATAAAAAATGTCAACAAATTGTAGGTATGGAAAAAATTTTGAATTGAAAAGCGATTGGAAAACAAGTTGATAAAATATTTAAAGAAATTTCAAGTTGAAAAAATTTCAGAATGTAGAAAAATCTTTCAAGAAAAATTTCAGGGCTGAAAATAATTTGAGTTTGAAAAAAATGTTTAATTTCAACGTGAGAAAAAAATGAGGAAAAATTCTAAAATTTGAAATAATTTTATTTTGAAAAGAAATTGAGAAACTTTTCTCAAGAACAATTCTGAAAAAAAATAAAACTTAAAACTTTCAAGTTTTTTTCTAAAAAAATTATCGGCTTAACGCCTTAAATCTTAAAGCTTAAGGCTGACTTACCAGCGCCGCTCCTAATTGATGTAAAGGGCTTAAATTTTGAGAATAAAATTTTGAGAGGAAAATTCACCACTCCAGAGGATGAGACCTCCAACACTCAAAAAAAAATTCACTGTGTTGTAAAAAACATCCCACTGTACATTGCATGTACCTAATCAACTTACATTATCAATCAGCAACTGCGGAAAAAAAATATTAAAAAATCGCGAATTAAACAAATTGCAAAATTTTTTGTAAAACTATTCCAGATTCAAATTCATCGTATAGGTACTTACCTTGAAATAAGTTTTATACTTGTAGTATCCGGTATTTTCATTTATTTTTTCACCACCGCAATGAATTGGATTCCCAGCTTGATCTTTTTTCTGTTCTCGAGTAAAATGTACTGAATTATTGCAATATTGATCTGTATTTCCACTCCGTAAAATGCCCTTTAGACCTTCAGCAGGTGAAGAAAGGCTCGTGCAAAACGTATACGTTGATGTGGCTGTATCCTCTGGTTTCACGTACGTTATTCGGGGAAACTCAGAATTGGGATCTACCGAATTCACATAGGTGGGGAAAAAGACCTTATTTTGGTTTTTATTCAATATTAGAGGAGCATGTGGTTCTGAGAAAGAAAATGTTTGTTCATTAGTAACGAGAGGATTGTTATAAAATGTGATCTGTTGAAATGGAATTTTAATTTACCCCAATTGCAAATCGTCAAATTAATTAATTGAAAACATAAAATCAAAAATGAGATTTTGATCATCATTTTTCCATAGACCATGTATCGATGAACACACACAAATCGAAGATCAAAGCTCTGTTGAAGTAACCTATAATGATATAGAATTTCGTGCTTGAATATTTCTTTCGAATTTTCAACGTGGGAATGTTCTTGATTGCATTTTGAAGAACAGCTGTGTGAAATCATTAAATATAAATGTGTACTTATCTACATGCGTAATTTCAGCGAATTGTGCTCTTGCAAGCGTGTACTCTTGAAAATCTACACATTGAAATTTTGATTCAAACAGTTGAAACAATGGGAAAATACTTGTAGGAACAAGGTACATACAGCTGTGTAAAATATTATGGCTGGGTAACATGTTTTTTACGTAAGCGGCTTCGTGAATTTTTCTGAATATTGAGAATTTTTATGAAATGTCTGTGGTTGGAACGAAGAAAAAAATTGCTCAGAACAGCAAATTTAGGAAATAATACGTTTTTCCCCTTTGAAAGACCGAAATTGCTGAATATTTCAGGTACTAATCTAGACAAACATTTTTGAAAGGAAAAACTAAATTTTTTATGCAAAAATTTTTAGGGGGAAATGAAATTTTTATGCAACATTTTTAGGGGAAACAAAATTTTTTATGCAAAAAACAAATTCTTTATGCAAAAGTTTCTAAGGGGAAAAAACAAAATTTTTTATGCAAAAATTTTTAGGGGGAAACGAAATTTTTTATGAAAATTTTTTTAGGGAAAACAAATTCTTTATGCAAAAGTTTTTGAGGGGAAAAACAAAATTATTTATGGGGAAATTTTTAAGGGAAAAGCGAAATTTTTTATGCAAAATTTTTTTAGGGGAAAACAAATCTTTATGCAAAAGTTTTTAAGGGGAAAAACAAAATTTTTTATGCAAAAATTTTTAGGGGAAAATGAAATTTTTAATGCGGTAATTTTTCAAGGAAAAAACAAACTTTTTGATGCAAAATTTTTTAGGGGGATAATTTTTGATAAAAAAATATTTGGGGGAAAACAAAATTTTTTTTGCAAAAATTTTTAGGGAAAACGAAATTTCTTATGAAAAATTTTTTAGGGAAAAACAAATCCTTTATGCAAAAGTTTTTAAGGGGAAACCCAAATTTTTTATGCAAAAACGTCTAGGAGAAAACGAAATTTTTAATGTGGTAATTTTTCAAGGAAAAAACAGAGTTTTTGATGCAAAATTTTTAGAGGTAAAACAAAATTTTTGATGGAAGTGGTAACCGATACAATAGGCTGCGAATAATAACACTGTACTTTGTGGCTAAATTACCTTTTTTCAGCTACTTTTCCCTTTGGTCTTTCTAAATCTCCCTGTAGGCGAAAAAATTTAGCGCGGACCGAGGTGGCAACACTGATCAGGGGAAATTTTTTACTTTTTTTTCTCACAAATTAGTTTTGCCATTCGTAGTCTATCGTACCAGTTACAAGGAGAGAGATCATAATCCCGACGTAAAAAATTAGAAAAAAGTTTGTAGGTATCTTTAAAAATTGAGAAGTGAAATGATTTTTAAACGAATTTTTTATTTTTCATAAGTCTGTACTAAATACTGAACTCTTGAACCCAAATTTGACCATTTCCAGCCATTCTGAACCCCCCCCCCACGATTAATTATTTCGAATTTTTTCCAATTAAACAAATAGCTGGTCAAAAATACACAGTCGAGTTGTGCCTGAAAATCGTGCCAAAGGTGAATTTTTTCGATAAAACTGGCTAAAAGGAAGAGAGAATTCGATTTTGAGGTGCTCAAGAAGATCGATATTTCGCTGGAGGCTTCAAAATAGCTGGAAATGAGCAAATTTTATTTCGGGAGGTTGATATTTGATAAGGACCAGACATAAATGTCATCAAGTTTAGCGAAAAAGTTTTTTTTTCAAACATAGTATTGTTCATGATGTGTTTGCATTTCTTTTGCGACCCCATGTAACTGGAGTTATTTTTTTATTCATTTGAGGGTTAAAAATGTTCGTTTTTCAAATTTTGGGTAAGTATTGATTTTCCAAAAAAATGGCTTTATTTTTATTTATTTTGAGATTTAATTATTTTCACGAACCTTTAAAAAAATACCTATTTATCCATTGAATTGGAACTTAAAACGATGATAATGAGAAAACTTCTACGTATTATTGGCAGATATAAATATTCGGAAAAAATCAACGCAATTCGAGGTCAAAATTGAGTGGAGATATAACACACCACTAACAAACAGTTATGACACCCGTCAATTTTCAAAACAGATTCGATAACGATCTGGGTCAGTGAAGCACTTTTTAAATCCATTAAAAAAACTTTCGAAGTAATTTAATATGGACATTTGATGAATCGAATTAAGATCAAAATCGAACAATTGATTTTGACTTGGAAACCTGCATCTAAATTCAGTACGCCTTCGAACAAACTACTCGAATTGTTGAAAATGGCGAAAAACCATAACCACGTTCAAGTAATTCGTAAGTACCTAGCTACCTACCTATTGCCCTACGATTTTTAAAAAATCACGATTTTTGTGATCTAATCAATTGTTCTGTTTTTCTGTTTCAGTGAAACGAAAATTAGTTGTGCCAAAATTTCTCAGAGTTAGACCAGTTGGAGATGATTTTAGTTCTGAGAAAGAATTCCCTGAAGAACTTCCAGATAACGAAGATTCGTTCAAAAATTCAGTCAAGTTTCTTTTCCTGTTGGGGCAGATTATATGCTTGATCCCTGTCATGGAGGAATTCGACTGGGATAGTTATAAAATTTATGCCAATTTTGCTGTCATTGTAGGGCAGCTGATAATTGCGCTGTTGAGCGCGATATGGATGTATAGAGAATTTGCCATTCATAAAATTGGTGAGTAGATGCAGAATTACGAGATTTATGGGATCTACGGCGGCTCGCAAGGAAGGTATCCCAACTCAAAGCAAAATTTTGACCCGAAACAAAAATAACTTGAAAATGCATCATAAAAGAACCCCGTATCCAAAACTTTAGGAGTAAAAGTTCATTTCTCGAATTTTGGCGAATTTTTAAAATTTAAAATCACCTCATCGTCCTAAAAAATATGAAAAGTTGTTCTAATCAACGAAAAAATCTGAAATTTGGTATATATCCTATTTTTGACCTCCAAAATCGATTGAAAGCGGTTTCGAGACGTTTTCGAGCCTCCAGAAATTTTTGGAATTTTCCAGCACTGGAGAAAAGCACATAAAAATATTCCATATGAACTTTAGCACCTATAATCATGGATTACCTATATTGGTGACCTATTCAATCAATAAAATCATTTAAAAATACGCTGCCAGCGTATGCATTGAAGTAAAATCTAAAAGTGGATTCATACCCTATTTTTGACTTCTCGAATCGATTGGAAGTGGTTTCGAGATGTTTCAGAACCTCCAGGAAATTTTGGAATTTTCCAGCACAGAAAAAATGTTCATTGGTAAACGTGGCGATAATTTGTACCTACCACAAGTATTTCATACTGCAATCATGTTTAACAGTGTGGTTCATTGAAATCGATCAAATAGGTCACCAATACAGGGTGTCCGGTGAGTGATCTGCCATACTTACTTCATTTTTGGATATAACCAGGTAGCAGGTACCACTAAAAAAAGTTGGATGAACAAGTTGCCTATCTTAAAAATTTCTTTTTTAATCATTGGAATGGATTGTACTTCGAAAACTGAATAAATTTTCATTAATGACTTTTTGCCCAACTTGGAAATTGAAGGGGCTACAAAAAATTTTGTTCAAAAAAAGTTCTAAAAAAATAAACTAATCAAGAAAATAGATAGTATGCTGAAAAATGAATAATTTTTTTTCTATCGACTTTTTGCCTAACATCGAAAATGAAGGGGCTACGGGTCATTTAAAATATGTGGGCTTCAATTTTTTTTAATTTTCTCAATTTTGGATGGCCCGTAGTCCCTTCATTTTCGATGTTAGGCAAAAAGTCTATAGAAAAATAATTATTTATTTTTCAACATACTATCTATTTTCTTGATTACTTTATTTTTTTATTATTTTTTTGAACAAAATTTTTTGTAGCCCCTCCAATTTTCAAGTTAGGCAAAAAGTCAAATAATGTAAATTAATTCAGTTTTCAAAGTACCTAGCACCTACTATCCATTCCCATGATTAAAAAAGAAATACGTGATTTTTTTTAAAACTGCAGTTGCCCGTTCAATTTTCCAAATAGGCAACTTGTCCGTCCAACTTTTTTTTAGTGGTACCCGGTTATACAGGATGTTCCATGAATCGTCTGTCAAACATATTTTTTTGGATATAACCGGGTAATACTAAAAAAAAACTTGAGATGAACATGTTGCCCATTTTGAAAATTGAAGGGGCAAATGCTGCTTCTAAAAATATCACGTCAAAAATATTTTCAACCACGGGAATGGATAGTACCTACTTTGAAAACTGAACAAATTTTCACTTCGTGACTTTTTACTTATTTTGAAAATTGAAGGTGCTACAAAAAAAATTGTTCAAGAAAAATTCTCAAAAAATTAACTGATCAAAGGAATGGATAGTACGTTGAAAACTGAAGAAATTTTGTTTTTTAGAATTTTTCCCCAACATCGAAAATGAAGGGGCTACGGGTCACTCAAAATAAATGAACTTCAAAAAATTTTCAAATTTTCTCAATTTTCAATGACGTTTAGCCCCTTCATTTTCGATGTTGGTCAAAAAGTCTACAGAACAAAATTTCTTCAGTTTTCAACGTACTATCCATTCCCTTGATTAGTTAATTTTTTGAGAATTTTTCTTGAACAATTTTTTCTAGAGCCCCTTCAATTTTAAAGATAGGCAAAAAATCATTAAGAGAAAATTTGCTCAGTTTTCAAAGTACTATCCATTCCCATGGTTGAAAAAATTTTTTGACGTGATTTTTTTAGAAGCAACATTTGCCCCTTCAATTTTCAAAATAGGCGACATGTTCATCTAAAATTTTTTAGTGGTACCCGGTAATATCAAAAAAAAGATACGTTTGGCAGACGATTCTTGGAACACCCTGTATGCAAAAAATGAAGTATGACCGACCACTCGCCGGACACACTTTTCTGCAGTGCTGGAAAATTCCAAAAATTTCCAGAGGCTCTGAAACGTCTCAATACCCCTTCCAATCGATTTGGGAGGTCGAAAATAGGTTATATACCAAATTTCAGATTTTCTCGTTGATTAGATCAAATTTTAATATTTTGCAGGACGATGAACTGAAACTGATTTTGAAATTTCAAAAATACGCAAAAATTCGAGAAATAAACTTTGACACCTGAAATCTTAAATATGTGTTTTTTATAATGTTCCTTCGATTTATTTGTGTTTCGGATCAAAATTTCACTTCGAGTTGAGATACCTCCCTTGTAAATACATCAATTGACAGTGGATCTATTTTATTGCTTGCCTAGGATACGTGTTATTTTTCTTCGGAGCTGCTGTCATGATGGTGCTGATGATTCGATTGATGTACATGTGGCCAAAGCTTCTGAAAAAGTGGAGAGAAATCGAATTCATTTTTGGATATCAAAAAGGATTGAAGAATACGTTTGCTTTCATTTCAGTCATCATTATATCTTTTTCTATAGGTATCTGAACAGTGAACACCCTCCTGCTTCTCCGCCTCCTCCTCCTTATAAATTTGTGACGTGAAATTTTTCAATATTTATTTTCGATTTTTGAATTTTAATTTGCAGTTGAATACCTGAGTAATTTAATAGTCAACTTGGCAACTACATCTCAGCATACATCCAAAGTATTGAAAAGCTACAGCATCCATATGTTCCCTCAAGTTTTCGGAGTGGTCAGTTACACAATATGGAAGGCTTTACCTATAATTTACATAAACACAGTCTCTACTCTAATCTACACTTTTGGAGATCTGATTGTGTTCTCCATTAGCTTGGCTGTGAGTAATTATTTCAAGATATACAATGCCCAAGTATTCGCTCTCAAGCATCAGGTAAATATCTTCTATTGGCTTTTCCAGAATTTTCTTGTCTTTAATTAAAAAATTTATTACAGAATTTGACGTTGAAGGAATGGAAACAATTAAGATACAGGTATACGAAACTTTGCGAATTGGTTTACGAAGTTGACGACTGTCTTTGCCATTTGTTATGTTTGACTTTTCTAATGCATTTGTACATCTTATGTGTGGAGATAAATCAAGGAATGCTGTAAGGATGTTCGAGTAAAGTTTTTGTAGAAAACAGATTATACCTGCATGATTTTTTTCCTGCAGTTATATCACCGATACAAATGAGAAGATCCACAAAATTATCACTTTTACTATTTCTATGCTGAGAGCATGTGCTTTGTGTTACTCTACTGTATCGCTGCACGAGCAAAGCAAACATATCTCCACTGTGATTCATTCATCTCCAACCACTTCGTATTGTTTGGAAGTAAGTCACAAAAAATTTCATAAACAAATTAATTTTTATAAAAAAATTTCATTAGTTTCGTATACTAGATAAAAAAAATTATTTTTAGACCGCGGTATATTTATATTTAACCAAGTCTTCGTCGGGATTCTCGTTATCCTTGATTATCTGTGGAGGAATATTCAATCTGTGACTAAGTTTTAAAAAAATCATTGGTGCAAATGGCAAATTTAGTGATATTGTTATTAAAATTTTGGTAAAAGAACCAAATTCCAAATTTCAACTAAAAAATAAAAAAATTATAGGTAGAAAAACTCCCCAAAACGTATCTATTTCAGTCATAATTCAGTGAAAAATCTTCAAAATTTTATAGGAGAAGCTCAAAATCAGGGACTAGGAGTCAGCCGAAAAGTTGACTCCTGACTCCGGCTTGACTCCGGAGTCAAGGGAGAAAGTTTACTCCTGACTCCACATTGGCTCCGGAGTCAATCTTTGCATTGACTCCCTGACTCCAGCGCCAATCTTTGCATTGACTCCCTGACTCCGGAGTTAAGGAGGAGTCGGAGTCAATTTGGAGTCAGTTTGACTCCGATTTTGGACCAGGGAATAGAAATCAGCCGAAAAGTTGATTTCTGACTCCAACTTAACTTCCAGAGTCAAGGGGAAAAGTTGACTCCTGACTCCACCTTGACTCCGGAGTCAACCCCACACCTGACTCCTGACTCCACCTTAACTCCGGAGTTAATTTCAGACCTTGACTTCTGACTCCTGCTTGACTCCGGAGTCAACCTGTTCCTTTAACTCCTGACGCCGGCTTGACTCCGGAGTAATCTTTGACCTTGACTCCCTGACTTCGGCTCGACTCCGGAGTCGAGCCGGAGTCGGAGTCAATTTGCAGTTAGTTTGACTCCAACTCCGGAGTCGACTCCTATTCCCTGCTTAAAACGATGAAAAGAATCAAAAAATTACCAAAATTTGTTAAAATCTCTTTATAGTACGAACGATTTAGCTGAAAAAAAGCCAAAAGCCAAAAAAAATTCCCGGAAACGGGAAAGTTCGTATATAAGCTTTGTAGTGGGTGTATTTCAACGTACCCGACTTTCCCTAAAATCTGGGAATATTTTGTCCCTCTTTTGGGGGTGAGGGGTTCAAATTTTGGTTTTTTGGGTATAACTTTCGAAATTACGCTTTTATGAAAAAAAAGTTGAAACAAAAATTGTAGAGAATTCAAAAACAAACAATTTTTTTCTTCATCATTTTTTCCTAGGACGTCATGGGAGGAAGGTAGGGGCTTCAGAAAAACCCCAATTTTGAAAATTTCTCATTATCAGAAAAAATCACCAAAAATCGGGTTAATCGACGTTTAGGAGCGGCTCTTTTGCATAGTACATCCTATTATGAGAAAAATGAACAACCGACTTCTCATCTCAAAGTAGGGAGGTGGACCCCTTGTAGAAAAAGTTGCATTTTTCCCCTAGAATATCTCAGCTACATTGAAAAATATGAAAAATTGGTTGAAACAAACGTTGTAGAGCGTTAAAAGACAAACATTTTCCTTTTTTAAAATTTTTGCTACTTGGTCTTGGTGCCAAGCTATAGCAAAAACAAAAGAGATCGACGCAGCGTTCGAAAATTTCTCACAAAATTTTAAACCCCCTCTTTTGAGGTCCAACTTGAGTCCAGGGGTTAGATGATTAGTTTAGTGACCAGGAAAACCCCAGAAACCCACTTGTTGGGCTATTGGTTCGCTAGATTTTACACCAGGCCTACACACGTGTAATTTATTGAGTTGATGAAAAATTTTCGAACCCCGCGTCGATCTTTTTTCTTTTTGCAATAGCTCGGTCCCAAGACCACGTAGAATAAAAAATGTAAAAAAAGAAAAATGTTTTTCTTTTAACGCTCTACAACGTTTGTTTGAACCAAATTTTTCGAATTTTTCACTTTAGCTGATTGTGAGATATTCTAGGAGGAAAATGCAACTTTTTCTACAAGGGGTCCACCGCCCTACTTTGAGATGAGGGGTCCGTTGTTCATTTTTCTTATTCTCGTAATAAGATGTACTATGCAAAAGAGCCGCTCCTAAAAGTCGATTAACCCGATTTTTGGTGATTTTTTCTGATAATGGGAAATTTTCATAATTGGTTTTTTTCCGAAGCCCCCAGCTCCCTCCCATGACGCCCTAGGAAAAAATGGCAAGTAAAAAAATTGGTTGTTTTTAAATTTTCTACAATTTTTGTTTCAACTTCTTTTTCGTAAAGGCGTAATTTTGAAAGTTATAGCTGAAAAACGAAAATTTGAACCCCCTCACCCCTCAAAAGGGGGACAAAATATTCCCCGATCTTAGGGAAAGCCTGGTATGTTGAAATACACCCTCTACGAAGCTTATATGCGAACTTTCCCGTTTCCGGGAATTTTTTTTGGGTCAAAACCTAAAATGACCGTACTATTAAAATTGTTGAAAAGATATTTCAAATTGTATTCAAAAATGAAGTTAGAAAAAAATTGAGCCAATTTTTCAAAATTTGTACAAATATGAAAAAAAAAGTATCACAATGAAATCCTCAGGAAGCCCCTTTGAGGCCGAATTATGCAATTAGCATTCAGTTATGTGTGACAAATCACATAATCTGCTATTTTCACGGCGCCTATGTCCCAAAGTGTTGTGTTTTCGTGTTTGGTGACCCCTGATTACCTGAGTGTAACCGAAAAATGGAATACCCATTGAATTAAGTTTAATTTTCCACTTTGACCTAGATTTAATTTTTTTTTTTTTGAATAGAGCGAGTTACTGATGGTACAGGTGACCAAAGGCGACATCGTTCTAACTGGAAGTCATATGTTTTCCATGAAAAAAGGATTTCTATTGACTGTGAGTTGACTTTTCTGCTTCAGAGGCCCTTTTTTGGTCAATATTTTAAACAAATTTTATTTCGGGTTGCAGATTGTAAGCACAGTTATATCTTACGAGATTCTACTGCTGCAAATGCGCGAGTTCTCTAATGCTAATTTACCAGGTGAGACAATACGTACTTGGAATTGGTCAATTTCATACTCCAAGCCCATTCCATCGATACTCCAGCTTTATCTGGGAACTGAATTTCTAATCCCACAGTCGTATTTGTTGTCTGAAAAAAATGCCGTCTTATCATTGACTTATCCAATGAAATATCTTATAATTTTTTGACGAACTCACCTGTAATTGTTTTCCACTGTCGACCAATGAAGCATTTTCAAAGGTATAATTCGTAGCACATTTTAAAACAATTTTTTTATTTTCAGGCCATCTGAAGAACGTCGTGTATAAAAGTCCATCTCCTTCAGTGTAATTTTTCGTCGTTTACCTGCGAAGTGAAATTACTCATCTTAATTGACATCATCTATCATTCTATCCTCGATTTTCTTTTTTGGGAAATCATTTTGGAACTTACCATACACCCGGAGTAAAGGTATCATTTTGGCACGTTGTCCAAGGTGTAGTTCCGTAGATGGCTTCACCATTCATGGATAACCATTCTCCTACTTGAATTAATCGTTCTTGAAAAATAGGTAATATTTTTCCTTCGCTCGTTTTTTATTGTCGGAAGATCTTAGTTTTCATTTCGAATCAAGTGAAATCGCGAAATTTATTAAAAATGAAATTACGGATTCAGAAAAGTTTGACAAAAGGCGTTTGCTTCAGAAAATCTCCAAGAACATTTCCTATCATTTTCTCCAGCAGAAGAAAATTTTCACACAAATTCAAACCAAGTTCATTTGATAAAAATTGAGGACCCCTGACTTAGAATGAACCATCAATAATTTGGTAGGTGGCTCATTCCATGTCAACTCGACCCGGTTTTGACCTCAGGTCTTCCGATCTCGCTTAAGATTTTTATAAGAGTTCCCCTCGATGGTCTAATGAAGGAATCACCGTCATTCCGATCCTAATCCTTCAGGGGGCGAGGGTGGCCCTTTCCATTTTCGTATTATTGGGATTTTTTGCGAAATGACTCAACTTTGAAGGCGCTTATCTCGAGATCGGTCAAGTCCAAGATGAATCTGTCCAGCGGTTTTGTAGAGAAATGAAAAGAAATTCAAAATTGATAATCACATTTGAAAAAGTTCAAAGTTGAACTTTTGCGATGAAAGCTCAACTTTCATGATTAGTACAGAACATGAGGGGCCCCATTTAAAAATCTGAAGAATTACTATGAAGAGAACTTTTTATGAATTTTTCAACCAATTAATTTTCAAGATGGGATCTCAATACCCTCGAGGGGCACAGGGGTCCTCAATTTTGGTCAAAATTCAAAAAAATGTAAAAAGGAAAGTTATACATCGATTTCTACTAATTCAATGGTGCTAAGTTCGAATATATGCTCAGTTATTTCATTCGACCCCTCTGAATCCCCTATCAGTCCCCCTGATGGGGTCAAAATTCAAAAAAAATGAAAAATTACGTGTGACGGGTCGTTTGTTGGGTTTTTGAGGGTGCTGAGTTCAAATATTTGCTTATTTTTGGGATTCGACCTTTGGGTGCACCCCCAGTCTACATTTTTGAAAAAAAAACATTAATTTTTTAAATTTTTTAGTAATTTGGAAGTCAGTGTGGGGTACGGAGGTGGCGGATCGAAAAAGTAAGTTGATAATCAAGCTCAGCCGGCTCAGCACCCTCGAGTTAGTAGAAATCGATATGACACATGCTATTTCCATTTTTTTGCATGTGTTTTCGCAAAATTCGGGGCTATGGATGGGGGCACTAAACGGTCATTTTGGTTGAGAATTTTTTATTTTTTGATCCCAGAGAATATCATCTTTGTGCTAAAGGAAGGGACCAAATGAAATATTGAGGTTTTGTTTGTTCAAATGCAGTTGACAATTTTATCTTTCTTGAAAAATTGATTTTTGTACAAATGAATGACTGAACTTTCAAATAGTATTTTTTTTTCTTTTTTCCATGTACCTATAGCATTCGTAGCACAATATGCTATACAGGAAACGCACAAATTCATTTCTTATACTAGTTACTACTTGACAATTATTCGTACTTTTTTCATTAAACATCTTTCTTTTTTTGAAAACATGTCTAAAATGATATGAAATGAACTTACCTACACATAATCGATAGAACATTGCACGAATAATAATAATCAATTGCGATAGGTACATTGAAAATAGATCATTATTAACCAATGATATTGCAAAAATTTGAAAATATCCTTCAATTAAAAAAATGGAAACTTGTTTTTTTTTTTAAATTGATCAATTACATCTTACATCACCTTCAAGAATAATTTCAATTCAATCAATATTCTTAGAATAATAAAATTCTAGGAGTCGAAGATCAATGTCTCAAGAGACCTAAGTTGTTCCAATTTTTACCGTAAAATATTCGAATACGTAAGAATTTCAAAAATAAGGAAAAAATTCTCTTGCCATCAGTCAAGTTGAATATTAAATTAAACGTTTCACCATGTAAATGTTCTGTTGATACCTAAAGGTGAAAAATCACGAGCTAATATTCTATCTGAAAATATACCTATTCAATTGCCTTTTTTACCGGAGCCGTAGCACCGTTAGAAAAATTTCCGTTCTCATTAAAAACTAAACATATTATACAATCAATATTTTAATTTCTCTTTCAACACTATCAATTGTAAGTATATTACAATTTTTTCAATTTCGTAAAATATAATTATTTCTATATCTAACCACGAAACGAAAGAAACTTCTCGACAAAATCATCAAAACGAAACAAGACCTCTCAATTAGAAGAACGAGTCTACAAGCGTAATGAGCCACAAATCATTACTTTTTCATCTTCTTCTGTTCCGAATTTGGGATCGTCTAGAAACTTTGCCTTAATCTTCTTAGATCCATGTTTCCATTCAATAAACATCATATTTACACGACAGCCAAGTAATCTCAAGAAATCGCATCCTACAATACCATCCGCCGCTAACGATTCGACGACGTGAAATTTCATCTCAACCGTAACTCCGACCAGGACAGCTTTTAAATGAACAACAGCGATAATCTTCTGGCCCTGGTAAATAAATTCATTTCTGTCCTCACTGATAATAACGTCTTGGGCGTTTGGTAATGCTTTGATTTTTTCGAAGAGCTTCACGCGCATAAAAGTTCTGGCTGTGCCGGTGGAAACAATCATCGTAGCTTCGATGCTGTTTCCAAACGTAAAACTTAAAGCTGCCGGTCCCGTCGGTAATCTACCATCGTCTGACGATGACGAATCGTCTGACGATGACGACATGGTCTACACGTGGTACGTAAAGCTCGGAGCTCAGAAGTGGATTTCTGTCGGCATGCAAAAAAGTTCGTCATACATTAGTAAACATGTGCGAACTTCCATTCCTAACGAATTTCATGAATGAGAAAAACATTACGTAATTGTAATTAGTAGTAAATATTACCTGATCTATGCTGATTGCAGCTCACTCCACGTTTTTTGATTACTTTATAGACGACGAAATGTCTTGAAACCGTTTGTTGATACGTCAATCAAAAGGCCAGGCTATGTACCTTCTTCTCTTCTGAAATTAAATCAAACATGGCTCGCGTATTACTGGACACGAATAAGTTTCAAAAAATACAAGTTTATCGCCAAAATCACACTACATCACGTTTACTGAGAAAAGAAAATGGAAGCACGAAATTAAAATTACGAAAGCAACGTACCTAGAGCTAGTTGGACTAGTGAACACTTGAATTCCAAATCACAATTTGACAATTTTTCTGCTAAACGACGAACTGGCATCCGCTTCGTAAGAATAGTGCAGCAACAGCAAAAGTAAACGCAATCGCAAGAAAGAAACGATTTCAAACTTCAGTTTAGGTTTAGAGATAAAAATCTCCGTGGAACGGTGGAACGTGGAACAAATGGAACAATGGTTAGTCAACCCGTTTGCTTCAAACGTGAAGTACCACCACACGTTTTTACCGAAAATAAAAATTCTCCTTAGTATTTTTCTTCTGAGTTCTCAGTGCGTCCAACACAGTTGGAATGGATGATGAGCCGATGAGCGCTTCGGTCGGCTTCGGTCGTTCGGTCTTCGGTACACATACAGGGTGTCCGATAAGTGGTCTGCCATACTTCATTTTTGGATATAACCGGGTACCACTAAAAAAAAGTTTGATGAACAAGTTGCATATCTTGAAAATTGAAGGGGCAAATAATGTTTTTTTAAAAAATCACGTAAATTTTTTTTCAACCATGGGAATGGATTGTGGTTTGAAAACTGAATAAATTTTCATTATACAGGGTGTTCCATGAATCGTCTGCCAAACATAATTTTTTGGATATAACCGGGTACCACTAAAAAAAAACTTGAGATGAACATGTTGCCTATCTTAAGAATTTAAGGGGAAAATGATGCTTCTAAAAAAATCACGTCAAAAAATTTGTTTGACCATGGGATGGGAATGGATAGTATTTTGAAAACTGAACAAATTTTCACTTCATGACTTTTTGCCTAACTCAAAAATTAAAGGGGCTACAAATTTTTTTTTTCAAAAACAATTTTTAAAAAATCAACCAATCAAGGGAATGGATAGTACGTTGAAAACTGAAGAAATTTTGTTCTGTGTACTTTATGCCTAACGTCGAAAATGGAGGGGCTACGGCTCGCGCAAAATACGGGGCGCGGGGGCTTCAAATTTTTTTTCGAATTTTCCCAATTTTGAATGACCCTTGGCCCCTTCATTTTTGATGTTAGGCAAAAAGTGTACAGAACAAAATTTTTTCTGTTTTCAACGTACTATCCATTCCCTTAATTAGTTAATCAGAAAAAAAAATTGTTGAAAAAAAAATTGTAGCCCCTTCAATTTTCAAGTTAGGCAACAAGTCATAGTGAAAATTTGTTCAGTTTTTAAAGTACTATCCATTCCCATGGTTAAAAAAATGTTTGACGTTTGACGTAATTTTTTTAGAAGTAGCATTTGCCCCTTAAATCCTCAAGTTAGGCAACATGTTCATCTCAAGTTTTTTTTAAGCGGTACCCGGTTATATCCAAAAAAATATGTTTGGCAGACGATTCATGGAACACCCGGTATGACTTTTTGCATAACTTGAAAATTGAAGGGGCTATAAAAAATTGTGCTCGAAAAAAGTTCTAAAAAAATAAACTAATCAAGGGAATGGATAGTATGTTGAAATATGAACAAATTTTTTTCCACTGACTTTTTGCCTAACATGAAAAATGAAGGGGCTACGGGCCATTCAAGAAAGTAGACTTCAAAAAATTTTTTAAATTTTCTCAATTTTGGATGATCCTTGGCCCCTTTATTTTCGATGTTAGGCAAAAAGTCTGTAGAACAAAATTTGTTCCTTTGTCAACTACCATCCATTCCCTTGATTAGTTCATTTTTTTAAGAACTTTTCTGGAACAAAATTTTTTATAGCCCCTTCAATTTTCAAGTTATGCAAAAAGTCGTTAAATGAAAATTTATTCAGTTTTCAAAGTACTATCCATTCCCATGGTTGAAAAAAAATTACGTAATTTTTTAAAAAACCTCATTTGTCCCTTCAATTTTCAAGATATGCAATTTGTTCATCTAACTTTTTTTTTAGAGGTACCTACCCGGTTACAACCAAAAATGAAGTATGGCAGACCACTTATCGGACACCCTGATAACTTCAGGTTGTGACTTCGGGTGCTATCGTGTTCGTTTTCGGTCACATTCGTATGTTTTTCTATGACCAAAAAGTCAAAAATTGTCATTTTACGATTAGAATTTGATAAACTGACATTTTTTGATCACAAAGTCGACGGTGGAAATTTTGTCATTTTATGTCCAAAAAGTCAAAAATTGTCATTTTGCAATAATTAATTCGACAACCTGACATTTTTTGATCAAAGTCAAATGTCGACGATTTCATATCAAAAAGCTAAATTTTGACATTTTATGACTGAAAAGTCCTGAATCATTGTCATTTTACAATCACAATTCCACAATTGAAATTACATTTTTCACCAAAAAGTCAAAAGTTGATGTTTTATTCGAAATTGACCCCTTTTGATCAAAACTAACGCCTTTTCGAAAAAAGAGAGTGAAAAATCAATTTTTCGGTGAAATAAAGTATTGATATCAAAATTGAAAGTTATAACATTTTGATGATTGTCAAAAAAATTAAGAAACGACATTTCAAGATCAAAATTTATTCTAAAACAAAACGATTTTTTCGATAAAAGCAGGGTGGGAAGTTAAATATCGGAGTTGGTATCAAAATATGAAAATAAGTAATTTCACAGGTTGATATGATCACAAAAATTGAAAATGTTTTGAAATTTTGCGATAAAATGTGAGAATTTGACATTTCTCGATGATAATCAAAAATGAAACGTCATAATGAAAAAAAAATCAGGTTGATAATTTTGACAAAAAATACAATTTATACGTACCTATTACCTACGTACAATTTTTTTCCCCCAGATTAGTGTCAAATAAAAAAAATTCAAGTATCATGACACATTCGGACACATGACAGCACCCAAGTCCCAAATCTCATCCTGAAGTTGTGTACCAAAGCGCTCGTAAGGGACGAGAAATTACCTGCTACAAGTACATCTTATGTGAGAAGATGAATCAAGGAATGCTGTAAGTATGTTCGAGTAAAATGTTTGTAGAAAACAGATTATACCTGCATGATTCTTTTTTTTTTTTGCAGTTATATCACCGATACAAATGAGAAGATCCATAAAATTATCACTTTATCACTTTTACAATTTCTATGCTGAGAGCATGTGCTCTGTGTTAATCTACTGTCTCGGTGCACGAACAAAGCAAACATATCTCCACTGTGATTTATTCATCTCCAACGACTTCGTATTGTTTGGAAGTAAGTCACAAAAAAATTTCATAAACAAATTTATTTTTATAAAAAAATTTCATAAGTTTCGTATACTTACCAAGTTGAAAAAAATTATTATTTAGACCGTGGTATATTTATATTTAATCAAGCCTTCGTCGGGATTCTCGTTATCCTTGATTACCTGTGGAGGAATATTCAATCTGTGAATAAGTTTTAAAAAATCATTGGTGCAAATGGCAAAATTTGTGAAATATCTATTACATATTAAAATTTTGGTAAAAGAAGCAAAATTCCAAATTATCAACAACAAAAAATAAATAAAATGGTAGAAATTTTATCTATAGCGTATCTATTTCAATCATAATTCATTGAAAAATCATTAAAAGTTTATAGAAGCTTGAAACAATGAAAAGAATTTTTAAAAATGAGCAAAATTTGTTAAAATCTCATTGAAATTGTTGAAAATATATTTCAAATTGTATTCAAAAATGAAGTTGAAAAACATAAATTGAGCCAATTTTTAAAAATTTGTACCAATATGAAAAAAAATAATCGCGAAGAAACCCTCAGGAAGCCCCTTTGAGGACAAAATATGCAATTAGCATTCAGCTATGTATGAAGAATCACATAATCTGTCTTTTTCACGGCGCCTATGTCACAGTGTTGTGTTTTCGTGATTGTTGACCTCTGATTACTCAGGTGTAATCGAAAAATGGAATAGCCATTGAATTAAGTTCAATTTTCCACCTTTATCTAAGTTAATTTTTTTTTTTTTTGAATACCTACCTAGAGCTAGTAACTGATGATACAGTTGACCAAAGGCGATATCGTCCTAACTGATAGTCATATGTTTTCCATGAAAAAAGGATTCGTATTGACTGTGAGTTGAATTTTCTACTTCAGAGGCCCTTTTTCGGTCAATTTTTTAAATATATTTCATTTTGGGTAGCAGATTGTAAGCACAGTTATATCTTACGAGATTCTACTGCTGCAAATGCGTGAGTTCTCTAATGCTAATTTACCAGGTGAAACAATACGTACTTGGAATTGGTCAATTTCATGCTCCAAACCCATTCCATTGATACTCCAGCTTTATCTGGGAGCTGAATTTCTAATCCCACAGTCGTATTCGTTGACTGAAAAAATACCATCGTATCATTGACTTATCTACATATAATGAAATATTTTATAATTTTCTAATGAACTCACCTGTAATTGTTTTCCACTATCGACCAATGAGACATTTTCGAAGGTATAATTCGTGGCACATTTTAAAACAATTTTATTATTTTCAGGCCATCTGAAGAACGTCGCGTATAAAAGTTGACCTCCTTCAGTGGAATTTTTCGTCGTATACCTGCGAAATGAAATCACTCATTTCAGTTGACGTCATCTATCCTCGACTTTCTTTTTTTGGAAAATTATTTTGGAACTTACCATACACCCGGAGTAAGGGTATCATTTTGGCAAGTTGACCAAGGTGTAGTTCCGTAGATGGCTTCACCATTCATGGATAACCATTCTCCTACTTGAATTAATCGTTCTTGAAAAATAGGTAATATTTTTCCTTCGCTCGTTGGTCCAACATTCAGTAATAGATTTCCTAAAATATCCAAAAAATTGGTCAAATTGAAACTAGATTGTCTCAAAAAATTACGAAATTTTTATTATATTTACCGCCACAGCTCACTGTAATTACTAATTGCTGGATTAACTCTCTGGTTGTTTTATAATCCTGAATATTGGCATTTTTCCTATATCCCCACGAGTAGGAATCAATGGTCATGGCATTTTCCCATTTACGTTGTAGTAATTTTTCTGAAAATATGTGTAAATTACCCAGATATTTCGATTTGGAATGAGGGGATTGTCTTTTTCAAGTGTTTAATTCGTACCGGGATTGTATCTATCTTGGCACGTCAAGAAGCCACCGTGTTTGCATAATGTATTCGAGCCCCATCTGTCATTCACTACCACTGTATCTTTGACTGGACTCTTGTTGTATAACCAACTGAGGAACTCTTTGGCTTTCCAATAGTCGTCTGATGCTTCCCATTCTCCATCAGACCAAATGACTTCTGGTTTGTAAGTGTGAACCTATTTCAAACTCGTCTCCAATTAAAAATTCATATTTTGTTGTGAAATAGCTTTATAGCTACTTACTAATTCATATAATTCTGGGCCAGTTTTGAAGTCGACGAATCTACTTGTGGTAAAATTATTTTTTTTATCTTCCAAATATAATAAATTGAACCATTCGTAGAGGGAGTGGTATAATCCGAATTTCAAATCTGTGTGATTTCTCACTGCAGTAGCTAGTTCACCTGAAATTATATCAGAAGATTAATACGTGTGTGTCTCATGTCAAAAAATTTCTGTTTCGGAAGATCTTTCTCCATTTTTTCGTTGATAATCGAATTCAAATCAAAATCGGATTCTGGATTTGAAATCAGCAGCTTCGAAAACCATGAAATCGATATACATGTCGATATATTATCAGTTTTTCAGATGCCCCCCCCCCCAGCCGCAGCCCTCAGTTTGAAAATCTCGGAATTTCTACATTTCGAGTGAAAATCATTGAATTATTGCAAAATTGAAATACATTCTATCCTGTGAATAAATCCTTGATATAATTTTCCTTTGTCCATTTTCAGTCCTGTATAATATGAGGGGGGGGGGGCAGAAAGAGTCAACAAGTGAAAAAATGATAAAAACTCTTCATGGATGTCGATTTCAAGGTTTTTTGGTGTGCTGAATTCAAAAATGGCGTCCATTTGACGATTAGAAGCGATGTGTGCATAAAAAAAGACAGTTCAGAGGTATTTTCATCAATTTTTCTATTTTTATCAGCATGTACTTGAGAGACCAAATGATGAAATGAAGAAAAATTGTCAATTTAGACATAATCCCAGCACGTTAATAATTTTAAAATTCTTGCAGCATAGACGGCGTTTCCTGTACAGCGTGTGTTGCGAATGCTAATCATGGGAAAAAGAGAAAAAAATTTAAAGTTCAACCTCAATATTTCATTTGTTCCTATCCTTCAAGGATTAAGTTCTCTGGGACCAAAAAATCGAAAATTCTCGACCGAAGTGAAATTTTCCCCAATTTTTTTTTCGTATTACAAAAATTAAATTTTCAAAAAATTTCAAACTTGAACCTAATTTCTTGACTTAAATGCAATTTTACAATCACTGATGAAAGCTAAGTTGTCCTTTTCGCCCTCCTCTCTCGATCTGGCTCTAAATACTCTATCAAAACTCAAAAATTCGAACAAAAAATTTCAAAAATTTCATTTTTTTATTATCATAGGTATTTCCAAAGTTTCTTCTATTTTTGTACTAGGTACAAAAAAAGTACCCTCATGGACAAACTGAAATCGCTTTGTTAAAGAGACAATGAGGGCAAAAAATTGAAAATTTCCGAACGAAATGGATTGTTTCGACTCAGAGGATAATTTAGAATTTTTCAAAAAATGATAACTACTTTCAAAAAATTTTCGACTCAGATCTAATTTTTTTGGCTGAAAATTTAATTTTGAAATTAATGGGAGGCAAGCTACCCCCTCTGACTCTCTTCCAATCAATCTGGCTCCGAATATTTCATCAAAAGTCAAAACCAATCAAAAGCCTGAAAAAAAAATAGGAAAAAGTAAAATTTTTAAAACTTCATTTTTCAGGCTTCATGTACCTCTAAAATTCATAATCAAAATATCGAATAAGCCCTTCAATTTTTTTTGTCCTCTTACTTCAAAACAAAAAATGAATATTCTTGTGGAAGAACTGTATGAAGCTTATGGGAGGGAAGAGGAGAAGAGGAGGGAAAATAAAATTTTTTCGCCTGAAATGAATTTTTTTCCAGATGGTTTTCAATTCTAAAATACATACGCTTTTTCCCAATCTTTTCAACTCAAAACGAAAACTCCCTATAACAAGGTCGTCATTTCCAACAAATTCAGATAAAACTCTCAACTATTTTGGCTAAAGATGCAATTTTGACAGGCCAGAAGTTACCCCCCCCCCTCGATTTTTCATTGTCAAGCATGCTCCATTTAAATTTCATGTTCAAATTTTCAAAAATCCACAATTTTTTTGCACCCTTCAAAATCCAAATAGAAGAAAACCTCTCTAGGACGAACCAAAATTGATTGAGGGGAGGGGAAGGGTTGAAAATTCCCGACTGAATTGGACTTTTTTCCTATTTTTTCCATTCAAAGAAGATTTTCTCTGATTGAATCATCTATCTGTTTTGCATTTAGTATTTTTTGCACTGATCACGAGAAAAACAGTGAAAAAATTCCACCACCTAAAAATTTTTCACAATTTGAATTTTTTGTTCAACAGTTTTTCTACTTTTTTTTATAACTTTGACACTTGAAGTCGACTTTCCAAGAAAAGAAAGGGGTCTACGAAAAAAATGAATAAAACATAAAGTGAAGAGCGTAAAATTTCCTTTCTGTAGAGTTCAATTATTACTCTCTTAAGAGGCTTAGCTTTCGAGGTGTTTCAATTCAAATTTCAACTTTTTTTTAAAATTGAAAATATCTCAAAAACTAAGCCCCCTAAGAAAAAAACTAATTGAACTTTACAGAATGGAAATTTTACGCTCTACAATTTATGTTCCATTCATTTTTTTTCGTATGGTCCTTTCTTTCCCCAGAAAATCGACTTTAAGAGTCAAAATTCACTTTAAAAAAATGCAAATCAAATTTTTAACAAAAAATTTCAATATTATGAAAAATCCTGACGTGCTGGAATTTTTAAATTATTTTTCTCGTGATCAGCGCGAAAAATACTATAATAATTACTCATTAAATTGCAAACAGCATTTTCTATTTTCGGTCTTAAATTTAGTGTAATGGAGAAATTGAAATCAGCGCAAAATTTTAGACCGAAAACAGTTAAAGCCTTTTTTTAAGAAGTTTTTTTTTTACATTGCTGACCTTTCTTGGTAGGGTTACTAAATCTTGGAAATTTTTGCTACACCCGGAAAAATCCCAGTTTTTTCCTCCAAAAATTTTGGATTTGCTACACCCGGAAAAATTCAGGATGCCACCACTGGAGGAGAAGGTATCGTGTAAATTTCACCATTTCTGTACTTCTTTGTATGCTACACATGAGAGAAATTTTCTCCACCTCTGCCTTACAGATAAAAAATCTCAGAAATCCATTGCCACAAATCAGCTCATACCTACCAATAATATCTCTATGAGCGCCTACATCCATAGAATTCCAACTAAAAGCGTACTTGGACGGCCACAGCGTATATCCTTCGTGATGTTTACTCGTCAATACCACATATCTATCGAAACGACCATCGTCATCAATATCATGAAAAAACCCAACGGTCTAGTTTCACAAATCGAATTTATGGACCCACCTGGCGCCAGATTTTTTGAACAACAACGCCCACTCCGTAGCGTTAAACCATTCAGCGGTAAAATCACGACCAAAATCCTGATAGCTGAAGTTGGGTTTGAAATTATTCTTCATAAATTGCACAGCCCCGGTCGAATTATACCCTGCGCAAAGGTAAACTCAAATTTTCACTATTCCGACTCTATCTAGGTACCTACCCATTTTCTCATTACGAACCTTTCCAATTGAACCAGAACCATTCACCCAGAGCTGGAACCGAGAACACTCCCCAGTGAATAAATATCCCAAATTTATCTCGATCGTACCATTCCGGCAAAGGCCTGGAATCCAAACTATCCCACGTTGGCTGATACTGGCACTGGTCTTCGGCAGTACACGGTTCTGGCTGATCGTTGAATCCGAATGTGGTGGAAATCAGGCAAATGAACGCGAAAATTCGAAGCAACATTTCTAAATCGGACACAAAGTGGAAAAATTACGCGAACTGTAGACGACGACTGTGCTCGGGCTGCATCACGTAAATGTTTCCACAGCGACAGGAAAAAATTACTAATTTGTCCCGAAGCTTCCTTATTATCATAAGATTATCTATGCTTTGGCTTCGCGTCGTGTAGTTCCAATTCTAATTATACATAAACATTGAAAACATCTTTACTTATCGGCATAATGAGGTTGGGAACTTTTATCAATCGACCAAATATACATTTTGATAATATTCGTTAACTAATAAATAATTTATTTCAATAATTGGCTTCTGGTTTATTCTCCCTCCTTGATTTATTTCGAGTGTGGTAGAATTACGAAATATTACTTTTAGTTGGAAAAATATATTGGAAAAATATATAGGTAATGAATACCTATACCTACCTATGGCATATTCGTTTGTCAAATTTAACTCGTCGTATCGTATTTAATGAACTATTCAATTTAATAGTATTGTTGTGGACTTGAAACGATTCTGAATCACCGCATCGTCATAAATAATTCATTTAATTTTAGATTTTTAGGTTTTTTTCATTTTCAAGTACAGGGTGACTGAAAATTACTTCCCCAAAAAAATTTAAAATTTCGGTAAAAAATTATTATTGATAGGGTGAATTTTTTTGGTCATATTCTACTAATATAGATCGTCTTCTAATCTCTGTATAATTTATAACCCGAAAAAATTCAATATTGCGCAATTTTCCCCTTAAACCAAAGAAATTCCTAGATTTAATTCCACGCAATTTTTAAATTTCGTTCGACTAGGTTTAGCTATAACATTGTAAGCGAAAATCAAATTATTCCTCACAAAAAATTCAAAAATGATTGAGAATTTTTGAAGAGGCCTTTGTTCGAATAGTAATGGACCAAGGATGCTGTCAGAGTTGAAATTTTTTGGATAAGTTAATTAGGGAATTTTTGCTAAGCATTTTTTTTTGGGGAAGTACTTTTCGGTCACCCTGTAGAAAACACCTAATTTTTTATTTTTTCTAATTTGTTATCGATAATTTGTTATGCATTTTTAACGAAAAAAAATTGTATCGGTGAAAAAATAAAATTGCGATGGGAACTTTAGTAGGTAGTAGGTACCTATCTAGATAAGGTTTATCTTTATTTTATTACCAACCAACGTGATAACGATGCTTCATCCCTTATCTTTTTCAGTATTTTCCCACCAAGGTTTCTCATGACATACTTTCTTATTTTTTTAAATCTAAATTTTTAACACAGTCGGTAACGGATCTATAGTTGAATTTTTTGAAAGGGCATCGAAAAGTCAAGCATATTTTTTTTTGGGGGGGGGGTGATTTGCCGGGGGGGGGAATGAAGTTTCAGGTAATATTTTTAAGCAAACACACGTCTGAGTAAAAAATTACTATTCGCATGAAATGTTATTTAGTCAAAAAAATGTGAACGAGAAAAAAAATGAAAATACGACTAATATTTTATAATCTGAGATCCATACGGAACAATTCGGCTATTTTTATGAATTAAGTACAGGAAACTTTCAACTACTTCAGGGGGCACCTAAGGGGGGGCTCAGGGGGCTCGAGCCTCCTGCTTAAGCTTAGCAAGGAGATTTTTTTATCATAAAAATATCAAAAAAGAGTATGAGTTTTAAAAAAAATTTCGTCTTCGCTTCGCTCGGGCAGTATTTTTAAATAATCATACCACTCGTTAAATTTGAAGTAAGTAGTTGAATTGAATTTGCCAAAATTCTGTCTTTTTTAGTCAGTAAAATAATTTTCATTGAAAATTAGTGATTTTTCACTGATTTTGCGGTCAGAAATGACTAATTTCTTAGTCAATGTCTCATTTATCAAAAAAAAATCAGTAATTTTGACTGAAAAAATCATTAAATCTCGCCTTTTTTCAATTTTTCTTCGCTCAAATCTGTATGTATATTATATTATTCGTCTAATGAAAATACCCCAACTACTCCAGTCCCACTGAAATAACAGGCTACTTCATTTTTTCATTAAATTTTGACCCCCCCATTTTTCTCAAAATATGAGCACCTCCCTTACACAATTTCTGGATGCGCCTATGTACTTGTCTAAATTCAAAATTTTGGCCAACTTTTTTCAATGTAAAATAATTCTAAATCACTTAAACGTTCGTTGGTCATTGAATTCCTTAAATAATTTTTGATAAAAAAATATCAAAAAAACATGAAACGAAATATTTATTTTTTTAAATTCAAAGATAAAAAAATTAAGAAAAAATTTTAAAATCATTGCAAAAAATTTTCAAGTTGGAAGAATTTTTAAAAAATATGAAGTTGGAAAAATTTCAAGAGAATTTGAATTTAAAAAAATGTTAATGTTGAAAAAAATCAAAATTGGGGAAAATTTTGGTTGAAATTTTTTTCAGCTTTTATTTCTTCAAAATTTTCAGCTTCATATTTTTAAAAATTTCTTCCAACTCGAAAATTTTCTCAATAATCTTATAACTTTTTCTCAAATTTTTCAATTTTTCCTCAATTTTTTTCAAAATTAAAATTTTTCCAACTGAAAATTCCTTAGAATTTTTTTAAAAAAATGTAAACTTTACGTTTTTCGGAATTTCTTCCAACTCGATGACTAATTAGAAGAAATTTTTAAAAATGCCTAAATAAAAATATGTGAGCCTGAATATAGAAACCACCCTTAGGAGTCAAAAATTGGGGTTTGAGTTGATGTTCTACGTTGATTCCACTTCATCTGAAAGACCCAAAATCAGTGTCAACTCAAAAACCAATTTTTGACCTGTAAGGGGGTTTCTAAATTCAGGCTCACATGTGAAAATTGAAAAAAAATTGAAAAAATCCAAAGTTGAAAAAGTTTTGAGAAAGTTTAATTCCAAAAAAAAGGTTACAATTGGAGAAATTTTAAAACTGAATTCAAGTTTGAAAAAAAAATAGATTTAAAAAAATCGAAAAAATTTGGGGTGAAAAAATTTCTTTTGGTGTAAAGGCTTTGGTATGGTAAGAGGGGTCATTTGGCCTCTGGTGGAACTTTGTCAAAAATTTTATGTCATTCGATTTGTCTTGGTATACGATGATTTTTGGGCGCATACGCGAATTTTTATCTCACCCCTGGGGCCCCAAAATACGTAATTTCCAAGCTAAAAATGTTATCTCATCGAGTTTTCAACTGATTTTTTCAAACTTGGCACGTACGTAACTACGTAGTGATACTCGAGGGGAGTACTCTGAACTTTTTTCAGATTTTTCCGGCCACTATAATGACTTTAAATTTGACCTTGAAAATTTCAAATCTCCCTGGAAAAACACAATTTTGGGTGCTGACTGAAATATTATTTTTTAAATTAAACTTCTCAAGGTGTTTCACACTTCTCAGAATTTTTTCAGATTTTTTCACGCGGTGGAACACCTAAATCAATGATTCTGAACGAGTTTCTATTACGAAATCTTCAATTTTTTTCGGAATTTTTCGAAAATGTTTTTCAGGTTTTTCAATTTTCATGTTAATTACCTTCGTCATACAGTTCATTAAAAATACAAGTCAACAAAGAAAATGATGTTTGAAGTTTAATGGGTGATTTTTATAATATTTTTCGTGCTGATCACGAGAAATAGTGAAAAAATTCCATCACCGAAGGATTTTTTACAATTTAAATTTTTGTTGAAATTTTTTTAACAATTTTTGATAACTTTTGCCACCTGAAATCAATTTTTTGAACAAAGGAAGCATTCAACGAAAAAAATGAATAGAACATAAATTGTAGAGCGTAAAATTTCCATTGTGTAGAGTCCGCTTAGTTATTTCTTAGGAGGCTTAACTTTCAAGATATTTTAGTTCAAAGTTCAAAGTTCAGCATTTTTTTTAAAATTGAAAATATCTCAAAAACAAAGCTTCCTAAGAAAAAACTAATTGGACTTTACAGAAAGGAAGTTTCATTCTCTACAATTTATGTTCTATTCAATTTTTTTTCAGAATGCTTTCTTTGCTCAGAAAATCAACTCTAAGGGTCAAAAGTTATGTTAAAAAATGTAAAACAAATTCTCAGCAAAATTTCCAACTATAAAAAATCCTGACATGATGGAGTAAAATTGAAATCATATTCGAACTCAGCACTAAAAAAGTGGGTTAGAATTCACCAATCAGAATCAACTTTCGCAGGAAAAAATTGTTGATTTGGAGGTCTTTGATATTTCCATTGTTACAAATGAGTCATGTTGAAATGTGGTTCATTACAAAAAATCGATTTTCTGGGAAAATCAAGCCTCCAAATAAAAATATGAATAGAATATGAATTATAGAGCTAAAATTTCCTTGCTGTAGAGTCCAATTAGTTTTTCTCTAGGAGCTTAGTTTTTGAGATATTCTTAATAAAAAAAATAGAAGTTGAACTTTGAACTTAGAACTGAAATATCTCGAAAGCTAAGCCTCTTGAGAAATAACGAAGTGGATTCTACAAAAAGAAAATTTAATTTTCTACAATTTATGTTCTATTCATTTTTTTCATCGAACGCTTTCTTTGCTCAGAAAATTGACTTCAAGTGTCAAAAGTTATCAAAAAGTGTAAAAAAAAATTTCAACAAAAAATTCAAATTGTGAAAAATCCTTGGGAGATGAAATTGTTTCACTAATTTTTTCTATCAGTGTGAAAAATATTATAAAAATCGTCCAATAAACTTCAAACAGAATTTCAAAATTTGGCTTATTTGCTCAAGACACTTGTGATTTAGCTACTTTTTTTTTCAGAAAAAACATCGAAACTTGTTCGAAAATAACTGGTTGGGTCAAACTTTATTTCAAAATGGGCCCAGCTCCCGTGGCTCGCCCTTGATCACAGTAAATTTTCAAATTTATTGATAAGAGCTTCCATTGCATCGATATAAAAGCACATCAAACCTAAACCTAGCAAGAGACTCGCTGATTACGAATCTTCTGCAAAACGCGATATTGTCAGACAATAATAATTAACTAAAGAAATAGGTACCTACTTACTCGATAATCCGCAGAATCCATTTAAACTGTACCAACGGAAGAGTGAAACCTATCGAGCTGCGGGTAGATATACATTTAAATCTCTAATGAAGGAGAACTGACTACTTATAATGCAAATGATAAACTCGCAAGGTTTCGCAGAAATACTATAAACACATTTATGGACACAAATTACTCGGCAGATAGGTGTGGTAAATCTGTATCAAAACGTCATTCTTTTCTCCGAGCATTTTGAAAAATTCCCAGTAAGATGACTAGTGGAAATTTTAGGAATCATTGGGTACGTAATTATTCTGAAATGAAGCGAGCTTTTATGGCCGAGTTGTGATGTTTTCGTGGACAAATTATTGTGTCAAATTTTTATTTGATTATGTTTCAAGGTCTCGGACGGTTGAACGATTCGCGGTCTTGGTTCGAAAGCTTACATCGTGAGTTGCGGGATCGCCGGTGTAGATAGTTGAAAATTAATGAAATGGAAACGTTATTCAAAGGTAAATGATCTAGGTACGGTGAAAGTGTCAGTTTCAAGGTGTTTTGAATACGAGCTGCGATCCTATCAACATTGATAATGAATTTAAAAAGGAACTCGGAAAGCGCTGGTGTTTATGTTACACTTGGTTACGAGGTTAGTTATGGTAACGTCGATAGTAGAGGTGTTTTAGGAATTCATTAGTGACCGAAACGTGAATTGGTAAATTTAGATATGTCAAGTTTCGTGTTTGAATAAAGTGTGATTTTACAAGTGTGTCCAATATAGTCGATGAACGGATTGGAAGAAGGAGCTGAGGAATTTCAGGTCTCCTGCGAACCTTTTGTTTGATGGATTTTTTGCTTGAGGTCCGATTTCTACTGATTCTCGCCTACCTGTTGGTTGAGAATCAAATCTAAGTCAAAAAATAACCCCGGATTTGAAATCAGCAGTCCCAAAACCCTTGAAATCGATATACATGACGATATTTTATCAATTTTTCAACGCATTCCACCCCCCCCCCAGCCATAATGTCCTCAATTTTGAAAAAAGAATTTTTTCATCGTGTTAATTACAAATCAATATTTCTTCGAAATATTGTAAACGTTGAAATGGAGTAGGATTAAAAATCTGTTTTAAAAAATTTGGGAGGAGGGGGCCGGCAGGGGAAGGGAAGGGGGAGGGGGGTGATAAAATATTGTCATGCATATCGTATTCAAGGATTTTTACCATGCTGATTTCAAATTTTTACTTATTTTGCCAATTTGGCGATTCTCTCCCCTCCCTCTTCCCCGGTTCCCCCTTGTCCCCGCAAGTTTGAAAACTTTTTCTTTGGTTTAACATATTATAATTAACATTTTTTGATATTATGCTGTGAAATAAAAGGGATATAAAAATGAAAATATCAATTTTGAACCTTTTTTTTTAAATCAAAGATTTGTGTGGTTTGTGGAGGAGGTGGAGAGGCTTAGGAAAATTTATAAAATATCATTCAATTTTGACATTTTTCCAATAGTAAAACTTTATTGAACTTCGATTTTCTCAAAAAATTGTGGATTTGGATTTTTATTATTTTTTTTAATTTCATATTTTTTAAAAAAATTTCCAATTATTGAGTTTGAAATTTTTAAGTATGAAGTTGAAAATTTTTTCAAAAATTCAAAGTTGAAACAATTTGCTGAAAAGTCAATTATTGGGGAAATTTTTCTAATTAGAAGACATTTTTAAAATTAGGTAGGTAGGTAATTAGGTATCGAGTTGAAAAAAAAATTTAAAAATCAAAGTTGGAAAAATTTTGGAAAAATTTTACAGTTGGAAAAATTTTTAAAATTGAAAGCAATTTTTAGTTTCCAATAATTTTAAAAATTTTAAATAATTTTTTTAACTCTAGAATTTTTTTAGTTAAAAATTGTTTCCAACTTTGAATTTTAATAAGTAATAAAAAGTAATTTAAAAAGTAATAAAATTATGACATAGAAAAAACGGAGGGATATATCGGGTTATTGGGGGGGGGGGGGGGTGTCAAATATCATCATCATCCATATCGATTTTAGGCTTTAAAGCAGCGCTCATTTTTAAATTTTCAAACAGGTATTTTATCAGCTTCCCCACCCCTCCTTTTCTCCAACCCCTCTGACACCAAGATTGAAATGTTTTTCTTCGTTTCAACACCTGTCACATTTTTTTATATTCTGTGAAATAAAATCGGATGGAAAATCGAGCTTATTAATTTTTAATCCCATTTTTAATGTTGGTGGGGTGGAAAGAGTTGTCGAGAAAGGGGAAGGAGTTTCGGAAAAGTGATGGAATAATTATCACTATGCATATTAAATTCAAGGTTTCTGGCCGAGCTCATTTTTAAATTTTCGCATATTTTATCATTTTGTCAATTCCCCTTCCCTGTAATTTTTCTACTGACTCCCAATTTTGTAATTTTGTAATTTTATTTTCAATTTCATCGAAAATTATAAATCAGGTTTTTTTTTGATATGTTTTGAAATGAAATTTGATTGGTATTGGAAAATAATAATTTTTAATCTCATTATTCAAAATTAAGGGAGGTTTGCAGGGCAAGAGTTTCGAAAAATTGATGGAATATAGTTATGCATATTGATTTCAACTTGCACTAGTTTTAGATGTTCGCCTATTTCATCGTTTTTTCAACGACCCCCCCCCCCTTCTATTCCTAATTTAAAAAAATTCTTAATTTCAATACAAATGAATCATACTGGATTTTTTTTCTTCGTTGTGAAATGAAACAGCATTGATAGGTAATTAGGTATGTAGTTAGGTACCTACCAATATGAATTTTGGATTTTTTTCAAAATTAGGGTCAATAGGGGGTTATCGGAGGAGGAGGAATTCTGTAGTAGTGATTCGATTAGCCAAGTTGTTAAAATATCAAAATTATTGAAAACTGTACAAATATTGACAAAATTTCATCAAAAATCGTTTAACTAAAAATATTTGGCTTAGAATGAGAATTTTTGAAAATTTTAAGCAATTTATTACTAATTTCTGCCTTGTTTCAAAAAAAATTAATTTCTACAGATTTCATAAAAATTAATTTTTTCCTCGATTTTGAAAAATATTTTTGAAGATTCATAAAATTTTTGCATTTAAAATTTTTTTTATTATATTTTATCAATTTTTACCTCAATTTAACAATTTTGTTCACATTTTGAGTGATTTTTATGACATTTTTGAAACGATTTCCCAATTTTAATAATGTTTACGCAACTCTACGCCATATTTATGAATTTTTTATGGAAATTATTTCACTTTAAACATTATTATTACTATAATTTTCATGGAATGTTTACATTGTTAATATTTCAAAGATTTTTTTTTGATATTTCAATTTTTACAATTTCTTAATTCTTATCAACTAAGAACCAACGTTTACGTCCTTTGATTTCGTTTACACTTCCCAAAAATAAACAGAAATCGATATTAAGCCGTTTTCTCCCTCTTAAATAATTACAAAAATTTTGGGCAACAGTTATATTAAAAAAATAATTAAATTATACAAAAAAAAGAGAATATAACTACAATGTTCAACTGATTATATGTATACGATTTAAGACATCAAATTAAACGTCATCGAATAAACCATTACATTAGGTACACGAATCGATCGTAATTTTATACAAAATTCTACCTCATAGAATAATAAATTATTAGACACTAACGAAATAATATATAGGTATAAAATTCTACAAATTGGCCAAAATTATAGAGAGGGCTGGAAAACAGAAGAGTAATAAATTTTTAAAAGCTAAAATTAAAAACTCGTAACTTAACAATTCGGAATGCACTTTCGAAGCAAAAAAAAAACATCGTAACAAGATAACATGATTTTATTAATCACAAAATTCACATTTTAGATACAATTCTTTCTTTTTTTTTTATTAAAAATTAATAATAATTATAAATTAAGCGTTACAATTAAACTTACAGCGTATTGAAAAGCTTAACGAGAAATTAAGAATACCGTATTTTTTGTATTTAGATTGATACGTGAAAAAAAGAGAAGACGAAAATAAAAACAAAATAGGTAGTAGTTTTCAACACAGTGAAAAATCAATTTTTTTTACTTCGTAACAGAAGAATTAAAACTTGGGCGAAAATTAAAAATACGGGGGGCTAAAACGACGTCCTGCTCATTGAAATTTTCTACATACATAATAACAATCATTATCACAAAAAATTAGACAATATACGTATCAGGATAGTGAATTACCGAATGAGAATTTCAACGAGGCGAAAAAGTATATAGAGAGGCTAGAAACGAATTCGAATCGCCCCATTCAACATCGTTCAACCAACTTTGCCAATGACTCGATCCAGCCTCAGGATTTCTGTTCGCCACCTCCGGCGCTTTTTATCTTGTTATAAAGATCGTTAAACGACGTTTTGGCGCTGGCAATGTAACGTTGAATGGTCGGATCGGTGGTCACGTAGGTGTAGAATCTCTGCGACTGAGTTGAGACGAATTTGGCGCTCGTGATCACTGTCGTGTTCACCGTGGTCTCTGTGTGTTTCAGGACACCCTCGATTTTGACTGTCGTGTCTTCGCTGAAGACTCGAGTCAACGCTGAATGGAATACCGGAGATGCCTGAGCTTTGAGCGATCTGTAATACGGCTCGTTCACGAATGATAGAATGTATAAACCGAGAATCGACAGAAATATAATGGTCAGGTTGACTTTGAACAGGAACGAAATTCCATCGACGACTGTAATGAGAAAAAAACACGATAGAATGGTAAAGTTGATATGAATTACGAGAGATGATAAAGTAATGGTCTGGAACTAAAGAACATATAGTCTGTGGAAGGTCAGGGAGGTGTAAGGTAATTCGTAATGAGATACTCGAAGTACAGGAAAATTTTACTACGATGGATAAAAATCTAATCATATTTGGAGAATGATTTGATAAGTTGGAGGAAGGAAAATGAAGGTATTGAATCATGCAAATGGTAAATAATCTAAGAACGAGTCAAACTCGAGATACTGACGTTTTCCAAAGAATCCTTTACTGGGTTTCTTCTGCTTACGATCTTTTTGCTTAGTTTGCGTGGTAATACCGCCATTTTGGGCTTTTTTGTCATTCTTCTTCTTCTTTGATTCTGGCTCTGTGGAGAAAAAACCAACACCGATTAATCTTAATTCCGAACGAAAAGTTTGAAAATTCTAGAAAATTACCAGCTTCTTTTTGTTTCTTCTTTTTGTCGTTATCTGACTGCGAAGAGAACGCTTTCAAGAGATTTTTCGCAGCTTGTTGGCACTGGTTTTCATTTTGACACGGGCCTACTACTTCGGAAAACTTTTGCGCCAATGGGTTATTGCTTACATCTAGATGCTTGAGACTTCTCAAATTTCCGAACGTAGCCGGTAACGTGGCTAATTGATTTTTACTCAAATTAAGGTACTTTAAATTGGTTAAATTACCAACGCCATCGGGTAATCCTTTGATTTGATTTTTACTTAGGTCTAACCTTTGTAAATGTGATAGTGTGCCTAGTCCTTTCTGAAACACGAAAAATATACCGTTAAGTTGGTCAATGTAATTCAGGGTGTTGGTCCGAAGTGTTTCACTGATTACTCACCGGAACTGAGGCGATTTTGTTATTCGATAGATTCAACGAAATGGCATGTTTCAACCCGGCCTGAAATCGAAAAGAAAGAAGTGTTAGATAACTGATAGAAGTGAAGAATTGGAACACCCAGAGAGTTGAAAACGTTGGCAAAACAGATGGAATTTGGAACTCTGTTTGGGTACGGTTTCGATCACAGTTCAGATATAATTATACGATATTACGAACGATTCCATAAGGTGAAATGAGTATCTAAGGAAATAATCGATAAATTAGGTAACTTACTATTTCTTTTAATGGTATTTCTTTCAGTCCGCACGAGCTCAAGTTCAGTTCTCCGTTTTTTATTCTGTCTTTCAAATTAGCAACCATTTTTAATACTTTGGAATACGATTATTAAATACTTTATCGAACAGAACAATTTCTATTTAGCCCAAATTAACGGTTAATACTTGCTAGATTATAGACCGACAAAATATCCACACTAGATAAACACAAAATCTGAAACGTAGCGATTTACCGATGTGATTTCGATTCAATTATTCAAAATCGTACGTGCGAGGTACGAACATCGATTTGAAATTTCGTCGTGAATTATTTTAATGAACCGAGTTTAGAGCTTAAATTACGCTTTATAATGGGCCATTCGGTCGGCTTAAAACTTTAAATAAACCCTTGAAATATTTTTAATTACGCAGTTCGTAATTTTTTTAAAGTCGAAATTTCGATTTTGATAATCGAACGGAAAGCAGCTGAAAGTTTGCGTAAGAGGGGGTCGGAAGGATAACCAGTGGGTAAAAAAGTGCCAACCAATAACACGTTTCGGTTTTGGATGGTGTTCGTGTCAACAACGTGTCTTGTGTGTAAATGTGAACTCGAACGCTGATTGGTTGAAATGTTTTTGGATCGGAGATATTTCAAAACAACACAAAGTAACGAAATGGCAGATTTTTTTTGTGTTTCAAAGTAAATACGAGATCTTTACGATTTTATATCAGCCATTTGAATTTTCGTTGGGATGAGGATTGCGAATGATTTTGTTGATTTCAAATTTGACGAACTTCGATGTTTTTGAATTAGTTTTCGAGTGATTAGGGCTGAATTTTGGGTCGTGTTCTGAAGTAACTCGAGTGAAACGTGTCGAGAAAGTTAAAGTAAGTAACGAGTACACGATAACGTAAGCTAACCGTGCTTTTAAAAATCTGTTCGATTCTTCTCCAAAGGTAAGAAAAACGAGGAATCCACAGTTTTCCACATTTTGTCATTTCTGCCTGCGTTTTTTTTTAATTTGTAGAACGAAAAACATGTTGTAGGATTTATCAATAGATAAAATGGAGACCAGCGATGATCAATGTTCCTCTTTCGAATCCAGAGTGAGTTTGACAAAAGAGGACGAAGAGTGTATAAGATCTTTAGGATACATCATCTACTTCGATATCATAGTAAAAGGAACTGGCGGCAGTAAGTTTATACAGTATTTTATGTAACCACATCTCAAATTATTTAACAAATGTTAAATAACCCTTACTAAATGTTTAGGTGAAATGCCAGATCAGGTTGAAAAACTAGTCACGACGTATGATAGAACAACCAACAGATTTAACAAGGCTGATTCGCTGTTGTATTTTTTCTTCCATTTTGCCCGCAACTTCGGCGATTTTATGATTTACGACTCAGTGAATCACGTCTGTACCGATAGAATTTTCGATATAAACGACATGGAAGATGAGAATTTCAAATTCAACATCAGCCATGTTAAATTGCGCGTAACAAATAAATTCAATTCGGATGACAGTAAACTGTTCTTTGTGCATGCCACAGAATGGGAGTTTGACGATTTAGAGTTCGTTAGAGTTCATGTTTTTTACGTAAGATGATTTTATACATGACCATAGAGTTGATTGAGAACTTCGATAAGTGTTTATAACTAGTATAACTACGTATTAAGAATCAACTGTTTCAGCTCGGCGAAGAAATCAATACATTCATGGATCAAAAAAATGTCAGCATCTGTATTGTTAAAGATCCGTTGAAAATAAATCAAAGCAAAAGAATTGCTTTCTTGAAGGAGCTTTTTTCACAATTTTATGCGAAATTTTTTAGAAATTTGTACGTTTTAAAATTTCTATCAACGTATCAAGTTTTAAATTTACGAACTGAAGCTAATTCATGTTTTTTTTTGTAGTTTCGATCGAGTTCTATTTGGATTACCATTTCATAGTCCTGACTGGAGTTATGCGTCATCTTAAGCTGGGTTTATACTCACCGTAACTGTCCGTAACTGTCTGTAAGAAAAGTAGAATAATTTTTACTTTTCCGTAAGACGCTGTAGAAAATATTCTGTAACAGACCGTAACGTTTTACGGCCAGTATAAACTACTCCGTAACACTATGTAGTTTTTACTTTTCTGTTAAATAATATTACGGCCTGTTACGGTGAGTATAAACCCAGCTTTAGTCTTGCTGTGTTGTTGAGATTTAAATTTTCAAACGCTGCGAGCGATTTTTGATACGAATGTTGTTAGCAGTTCTTTTTCTTAAGGTGCTTGAATATTTTTATATTTTTATTTTTAATATTATAGCAGAAAAATAAGTTGAAATAATTAATAAAATGGCGGGTTATTTTTTTGCGCTAATATTTGCTGAAATAATTCAATGGAAACATTAGACAACATCCGGAAAATCTCGAAATGAATGAAAGTTATTTTTGCATTTTGTAGCGAAAATACAAGTACTTTAGCCATTTTTTTTCTAACGTTTAAATTTTCGTTGAAGAATGAACAGAAAATTTTATTTTTTGGTAAAAAGTAGCCTTTGAATGATAAGAGCTGAATCTTGAGTCGTTTACGTGATAAGGCAAGCTAACGGTGCTTTTGAAAATCTGTTTCATTCCTCTTCAAAGGTGAGAAAAGGAATGAAATGTTTTCTATATTCTGCCGTATTTTTTCAGTTTGAAGAACAAAAAACGTGTTATAGAATTTATTAATGGACAAAATGGAGTCTAGCGAAGATGAATCCTCCTCTTTCGAATCCAGAGTGAGGTTGACAACAGAGGACGAGGATTGTATACGATCTTTAGGATACATCATATACTTTGATATCATAGTAAGAGAGACTGACAGTAGTAAGTTGATAGAGCATTTTTTATACTCGTATCTCACATCATTTAACAATTATATTAATCGATATTTTTACTGAATGCTTAGATAAAATGGCAGATCAAGTTGAAAAACTAGCCGCGACGTATGACAGAACAATCGGTCGATTTAACAAGGCTGATTCGATCAAGTATTTTTTCTTCCATTTTGCTCACAACTTCGGCGATTTTATGATTTTCGACACAGAGAAGCACGTCTTTACCGATAAAGTTTCCGATATAAACGATATGGAAGATGAGAACTTCACATTCGAGACTTATTATGTTGGGTTGCGCGTAACAAATAAATTCAATTTGAATGATTGTAAACTGTTTGAAATAGTTTTTTTCGAACGGAAGACTTCAATTCCCCCACTAGTTTACATTTTTGTTACCGTAAGATTAAATTTTGCTTATGAGCATATAGAGTAAGTAAAAAAATTAGAGTATGTATCAATTATCAATTGTTTCAGCCCTTTCAGCGCTTTCAGCTCGATGACGTTGAGGAAGAGGACATCGGTGATCAAAAAAACGTCTATTTCTGTTTCCCTATTTTTAAAGATCTGTTGAAAATAAATCAAAGCGAAAGAATTGCTTTTTTGAAGGAACTTTTTTCAAAATTTTATGCGAGTTTTTATAGAAATTAGTACGTTTTAAAATTTCTATCAAGGTTTCAATTTACGAGACTGAAGCTAAACTATGTTTTTTTTTTATAGTTTCAGAAGAGTTCGATTTGGATTACCACTTCGGAGTCCTGAGTACAGTTATGCATCATCTTAGTATTGCTGTATTGTATTGTAGAGATTTAAACTTTCAGTGTGAACGAATTGATACGAATAATGTTAGCTGTTCTTTTTCTCAAGGTGCTTGAATATTCTGTTATTTCAGTTGTCAATTGTTACAGTAGAAGAATATGAATAAGGTTTAATTAGAGCGCAAACTTCTATAATACTAATCTACAGTGTCTTAGTTTGATTAATTAATAAAAAGGCGGGTTTCTTTTTTATGCTAATTGGTTGAAATAATTCATTTCAAGATCGAAAACATTCGACAACAACCGGAAAATCCCGAAATGAATGGATTTTTTTTTGCAATTTACTTAAACGTAAATACAAGTACTTTTACGAGTTTATGTCAACGTTTGAATATTTACGTTGAAAAATTAATTGAAAAATTTTATCGTTTTTGGTAGAAATGGACTTTTGAGTGATAAGAGCTGAATTTTGAATCGTTTAAATGAATTTATGATAACGTAAGTCAACTGAGCTGAAGAAAATCTTCGTAAAAGGTAAGAAAAACCAGGAACCCAAAGTTTTCTGTATTCTGTTCAATTTTTTCAATTTGAAGAACAAAAAACTTGTTGCAGGATTTTATCAATCGATAAAATGGATTCTAGCGATGATCAATATCCCTCTTTTGAATCCAGAGCGAAGTTGACACAAGAAGACTTGGATTGTATATGATCTTTAGGATACATCATGTACTTCAATATCATAGTTGAAGAATCTGGCAGTAAGTTTATAAATTGATAGATCATTGTTTATAATCACATAATTGATAAATCTTTACTGAATGTTTAGATAAAATAGCAGATCAGGTTGAAAAACTAATCACAACGTATGACATGACCGGACAATCAACAGATTTAACAAGGTTGATTCGCTCAAATATTTTTTCTTTCATTTCGCTCACAACTTCGGCGATTTTATGATTACCGACAGAACAAAGCTCGGTTCCCATAGAGTTTTCGATATAATCGATATTGAAGATGAGAACTTCAAATTTGATTCTTTGCATGCCTGTTACGTAAGATGTTTTTTTTTATAAGTATTGAGTAGATAGGAAAATTTGATAATCAGAAGTACAAAGTATGTATCAAATGTTTCAGGCCGGTGAGAAAATCGGTGATCTAAAAGAGACCAGTGTGTGTATATCTAAAGATCCGTTGAAAATGGATCAAAACGAAAGAATTGTTTTTTAAAGGAGCTTTGTTCACAATTTCGTGGAACATTTTTTAGACATTGGTACGTTTTACAATATTGTATTAAGTTTAAAATTTGCGAAACTGAAGCTGACATATATTTTTTTTGTAGTTTTGACCGGACAAATATTTCGGAATCACACTTGGAGCTCTGATTCTGATTCTGAATCATATTCAAAAATCTGAAGTTCTGTGTCATCTTGATCTTGCTGTGTTGTAGAGATATGAACTTTCGAATGCTGCGAACGAATTGATACGAATTTTGTTGGTAGGTTTTTTTCTCAAGGTGCTTGAATGGTTTTCTATTCTAGTTTTAAGTCAGAGTAGAAAAATAAATTGAAATAAGTAATAAAAAGGATCTGATAAGTTAATTTCTCGTCCTCAAAGTATGTAGCTATAAAGCTTTGATAAGGGTGTAAAATATATCAACTTTTTCTGGTCAGTGAGGATGAAATGTTATATGATGAACGTGTCAGTTTACGTGTGGCCAAGGATCCTTTGAAAATAAATGAAAACGAAAGAATTCCTTTTTTGAAGAAACTTTTTTCGGAGTTTTATACGTCATTGTATAGGCGCTTGTATGCAATTCAATTTAGAAAAGGTGCTGAATTATTTTCTAAGGTTTTTATATCGAAATCCAATAAAAAGGTTGGTGTTAGAACTTTTTTCTTTAATTTGAAAATAATTTTGGAAGTGAAAATTTCTTTTATTTCAATGTATTTGCCACTAAAAATATTAGATAGGATTGCAACAAAAAAATTAAACATTTTCATGCAAAAATTTGTATATTTTTCAGATGCATCGGTACAGGAGAAAATGAAAACATCGATAGTATCAATCAGAAATTCGCACCATTACTCTTCTCCGATTTACACAAACATTGTCCGAGAACTTGATAATACGATTCGGATTTCACATTTTTATGTTCCTGACATCCTCCAAAAGGACCCCATTTATGCATTCCCGCGTAATCGTAACAATCGATCACATGATTCCCATCGCAATCCTGCACACAAATCGAGAACATCGTTGAAATGAAAAATCTGCATAGCTCATGGCCATGGCCATACATCCGACGTAAATCAAACACAGATGCATTTATTACGTAATCGAGTATGTATTTTTAAACCAATATGGTACTTACGATGGCATATCTCGTTAAATAATCAAAACATGTTTTTCTGGCGCATTTTTCATCATTGGCGCAGTCCTGATAAGCTGTCGGAATAAAACTTGGGTTATTTTGTTTCAGATTATAATTTCGATAAAGAGAAAAATTCTACCTTTGGTGGAAGTAGGATCATCTCCGTTAATTGTGTGGTTACCACCGTCAATCCAATAAGGCACCGTCATACGAAACATCCCACACACATCTTTTACGCAATACCACGATTTATCGCAGCTAGAGATCGCCTGGCAGATGCAATTCAAGCATGTATCATTTACCGGGTATTTTTGGACCTCTGGTGCTGGAAAATAATTCATAGGTGTGGATTTGCAATGCTGGGTCAAACTCGAGCTTCAATTATTATCGAAATCAACTCGAGAACAAATTAGTAAAAAATAGAACTAAATTTAAAATATATCGCCGATAGTACGAAAAATATCAAATAATCGTTGGTACTCATCGAAAGAAAAAAATCAAAATTATAAAAAAAAGTAATTATCCATACCAGGAGTTTCATAGCTGCCTAATGAATAAACACTGAGAGTGGAAATAAAATACAAAATGCAGACGAATGCTTGCCAATACTCCATTTGGAAATTTAATAGCTTTTGAATTACTTCAATAAAATATATCGTTATTTCGGTAATGAAATGAACTTTAAAAATCACAAACAAGTTGCCCAATAGGTAGCTCGTAGATCTGGGTACTGAGTGGTTGAGCGATATTGTACGGAACAGTTTCCAATCATCCTACGAGCAAACAGAACATTGATTTATTTGCAATTATAATTTTTACATAGTTTACCTCGTTAGCATATTATCAATAGAGATTTGAACTTGAGGGTGATTTTTTTTGAAAAATATGGTCTGTAGATACGTCACTCGAAGCATGTCTAATATTGAAATATACATTAATAATTGGCTGGGTACTTCTGAAACTGATTTGATAAGGTCTGAATGAAAAAGTTTCATTCATTTCATCAGTTCTTTTTCTGTCTTCCTCTTCGGAAAAAATTCTATTTTCAAAATTCCTAGTAAAGTTATGCTACCAGTTGGGCATCTGTATCAAAAAGTAGGTATTTCAGTGTCTCGAACTGTTCCATTATTTGAATAAAATCGCCTATCAACATTTGATAAAATTTCCAGGTAAAATGGATAACAGATTACTTAGCCTGGAATGTCCTTTCAACTGGAATTTAGAGCAATGGGATTCGAAACGATGTTTGTTTTTTAAATTATTGGCTAATTTGAATGACAACGAATCTACGTTTTATTTCCAACAGTAAGTCATTGTGTCGTCGATGTCATCAATTTACATATTTCTATTGTTCCATTGTCATTTTTAGCTTCGTTTTCTATATTCTTTGTATATACCTTGCCACTGCCAAACGCTCGATCGAAGAAGGCTGGAATATATTGATCACCTACGAATACGTTTATGGCTGTTTGATCTCCGATGAACGTATGTCAGCTTACAGGACTGCTTTTGAACACATCGTTTGGAGCTGTTTAGCTTTCGTTCTGTCTTATATGAAAAAAGAAGACGAATTGAATACGGTAGCCATTCCCCACCAGTGAAAATCATAAAGGAAGATCCTACCTACAATTTTTTCATCTTCACAGGTCCTGAGCAAAATACCATCTTTGGACTCGATCGATAACACCAACAAAGCAGCAATTTTAGCCGTACGTGCAGCTCTGATGCACGAATTCGGTCCAAATGCTCTGTCTGTAGAAATGACTCGAGAAGCATTAGCCCTAGATCCAGATCAAGCTGAATGGTGGCATTTGCATGGTAAAGGATTGCAAAGATACAGGAAATATGCTCGTAGATACGATATACCCAGCGACGAAGAGCTAAGATGTGCTGAGAAAGCGGTACAAATGTATTCAAAGTCACCCTTGTATATGGTGCTTTTGGCTCGCAGTTACGCAGAAACCGTTGTACATATTTTTTACGAGTATCCTAGAATACCACCGGAGTTGAAAGATGTTTATTATAAAATGAATATGGCGGTTTTGCAATTGTTGAAGTAAGTCTATCGACCCTGTACTTGACGACGCCGATATTAATTGTGAAATTATAGGACAGCGAAGGAACTAGGCAGTGATTCGTGGCACGTTCTGTATCGATGCGGATTCGTATACTTGAAATTACCCAAACCGTATAAAAATCGTCTAGAAGCCATCAGATGTTTGGAAAGTGCTCATAAAATACGTCCACGCGAGGCGACCATTAATCATCACCTGGGTACCGCTTATGGTCTCTCTGGCATGTTTCGAGAAGCTGTTACCTATCTGGAGAAAGCGTTAATGGATAATATCTACGGTGCTTTGCTGGATTTCGTCCGGTATACGTTGAAATTCAACGATACCTTCGATGTGACCAAATTCTTGGATGAAAATTTCGAAAAATTCACCAACGATGAAAGGGCTGATTTACTGTGTCAAAAAGGATCCTATCAGATAATTGTCGAACGAAACATTTCGGAAGGATTGAATTGCTATTTGAAAGCCATGAAAGTTACAGATAACGTTTATCTTCTAGAAGTAGGTGAATATTTGAAATGGATTTTAAAGAGGTGATTTTAATAATTGGTTTTTACAGAAACATTTACCAGTGATCGCGTTACATTTCGTAGAATTTGGTAAAACTCGTAAATTTTCTGTTTACGAGCTTTCGATGCATTTGGTTCGTAGAATGAAGACTCATTATGTGCCAGTGTGGATCAACGAACAAGAATTAAACTCTATTATCAAAAAGCTCTACCCCAAAGGTGTAAAGGATACGTTGGATCCGCCGATAACCTACGTTCTTAATATTTTAGGTTTGCTTTGACAGCATTCGGTGTATAGAGGTGATTTACGAATAAACATTTGGCTCGATTGGTTATTTTTCTTAACTTTGGAGATGAGAATCGTGAAATAAACAAATAATAGAAATAGTAATAGAAAACTGAGCAAGAAATTTGTCAAGATCAATATTAAGAAAATTTCGTTGTTAAAAAGCTTAATTGTAACCAGACACGAAAACGACGAATAATACTTATTCAGCTCAATTAAGTAAAAAAAAAACGCCTGGAGTAATTCTGAGAATAATTTTAATACAAAATATACACGAAATCGATTTTTTTTAAAGATTTATATACAGGTACTTGATACAGAACATTGATGTTTGTTCCACATTGTAAAAGAAAGCGCGAATATTAGTGCATGGATTGAAAAAAAATGAAAGTTTGGTCTCATTTGAGACATTTTTCGAAAAATACTTGACCGACGTATCCTCCTCTCATTGCCTTCTGTACGTTTTGTTCAAAAAGTCGTCTGTTATTCTGTAAAACTTCGGCAGCTTCTTTATTGAGAGGATCCTCCGGGTTGGGTTCCTGTGAAAAAATCACCAATTAGTTGTCAAATTCTCAGTACATTTGTCAACTCCAGTGGAATTGTTTTCGTACCAAAAACAAGTATTGTAATCCGTAAACGACCGAGTTGATTGTTAAAACTGGTTTCCAATCTTCACGTAAAATATTTAAGCAAACGTTTCCTTCTAAATCGATATTCGGGTGATAAACGGTGGTTTCACATTTTACTTTGGGTGGTTCGTGAGGATAATTAGGACCCACTTTGAAACTAAAAGTGAATTTGCCTCCTTTATAAAATCCCTGAAAACAACGAGCCATTTATAACAACCGCGGATTAGGCGATGAATCACACATTCGAAAACACACTTACTTCATCAGGAGCAATAGTTATTTTGAAATTCAATAAATCATCGGGGTCGGGAAATATGGTGTTACAGGTCTTCGGTAAATTCAATTCGTTTATATCTGTAACAAAGTATCGATTTATTAGTCCTCGTGTGGAAGAATGTCACACAAAGGTAAATTGTTTCGCTAGAAACTGGGCAAGCCAAAGTGGGAAGTGATAAGCTGTAGGAATTATACCTTTCGTAATACGTAGCTGCGCGGCTGAAGATCGTTTCTGAGTATTTTTCGGGGCTGCTTCGCCGTCTTTTTTCTGTTGTTTCAGAGAGAATAGTCGTATCATCTTCGAGCTTACTTAATAACTGTAATTTTCATTTATTCTGTAGGATTAGTGGTAATACAGTACGCCAATGGAACTACGCAATTTTCTATTGTAACGACAACTACTATACGATTTCGATGAAATGAACGACTGGCACTTAAAATATAACTTAATAAATAAACTACGACGCGACTTTTTCAATTCTAAACGTAAAACATACTCTTTTTCTAGATTTTCAACAACTGTAAATTATCTCGTCTCTGTTTTTCACCAAACTATGGTTGGGAACGTGTGGGGAAAATGAAAATCATGAGTGATTTTTTTCGTGAGGTGGTTATTAGTATGTAATTTCGTGATTAATATCGATAATTGGAAAAAGTGAATTTTACGTTGAATTTGAGCGAATTTAATTAAATATTTATTTATTTAATTAATTTCTGATATAGTCAAGTGTTAAAATTTGCAAAATTTATCAAATCGCGTCTAATTTCTGAAAAAATTGCAAATTCGTTTTTATTTTCTAATATCGATTTTTCATCTAAACGATATTCAATCGAAATTTTGAAGCGCACTCTAGCAATTTTTTAAGTAAGTTCTGATTTCTGTTGACGTCACAGAGAATTGCACCAATAGAAAACGAGCAACTTGCATTATCATCGTATTCGTAATAATTCGACTTACCTCCATGAAAAATATTGAAGTACTTACGAAAACTTGTTTTTTGTTTTTATTCATTTGTTGAAGATATCACAGTTTAGTAATGTAAATGTGGTTAATTTAAAATAACGTTAAATATCGTTAGTGCCATTAAATCGTACAGTATTATCGCGAGTTTGGTTTGTATGGAAGAATATCCATAATGGGTGCATGTCAATGCAAATGTTGTGTATCCCAAGACGAAGACAAATCAAATTTGTCTGCATACGAAGCTCCCAGTTCCAGTCGGAGTAATAGTGTCTTGGGCATAAACACTAGTTCGCCTTTAAGTCGAGACAGAAGTAATTCCAGTTCGAAGAAGAAATCATGCACTCCAAAATCTGTCGATAATCTCATCCTGCAGACGTTGAATATCATCGGAAAATTAGGCCTTTCTGGGTTAGTTTTCTGTTCGTAGTTACGTTCAACGATATCTATTTCAGTTCAACTTTGTATATACGTTGGTATTTGTTGATATTTTAGTTATAATCAAGAACCTCCAGATGCATTGCAAAAATTACATATCATCGGGGATCAAGAAGAAGGCTGGTTGCAAATAATCATATCGATGATTAATATTGTTCCAGTAGAAGATCCGCTCGGTCCAGCTGTTATTACAGTAGTTCTAGACGACTGTCCTTTACCTAATAAAGTGAGCTATTTCATAACGTTCGATTTCCTACCGATTAATTACTCTTTTATCTAGGCAGCTTTCTACAATAGTAGTTAATTTCTACGTACGATTATATAAACTTGCAGCGATTATTAGTTCTTTGTTTTTTTTATTACGTATCGAAGGCTAATAGCTTCCAATCGAGTATTGTTTATTAAACATCACCTGGGCAGGTATTATGTAACTCGTGTATTTTTACAGGATACCGTTCTCAGACTCTCAAAAATGTTGAATCTATCGAAATACGCATCGTATCGAATACGCAAAGCGATCCATTATCATCGGAATATTTGCGTGATATTAGGAGTGTTGGCGGAAAAGCTACCAGGACCCAGTAGCGTCGCAATGCTGACACCTGGAACTTTGGAATATTTAATCACAAACTTGGTATTTATTTTCCTCGTTTTTCTTTCGTTTTCTCTCCTAATCTACGAATTTCTTATCGGATTAATTAATACGATCGCAAATACGTGATGACACTGAAATCAACGCTCTCGAGTCGTAGAACAAACAAAAATAATCGATAGGTGGCAATTTCGTATTGATTACGTATCAATAAGGAAGTAGGTACTAATTTTGGCCGCGTTCTAAATGATTTGACAAATATCGAGATTTTTTCGCTCGCATACTTTGATTCATTATCTAACACTTGATTTTTACGTCAATGAACCAAACCAAATGTTTGATTTAATAAAATTGTACACCTACTCGTAGCCGATAAAATCGTGTCGTAAAACGAGTACATGGCGTTGTTAAATAAACATTCTACTTTTACGAAAGACAATATGAGCCAATCGGCGATGATTTGTTGATATTTGATAATTACTACGATTGGTTATTCCGATTACATTACGATTCGCTGTATCGAGCTAGGATTATTTCTTTCGACGTAATATTTCATATTTCGTTTGGAATTTTAAAAAAAAATCTTTTGTGATTTATCAGCCTTGATATCGCTTTCGGATTCTTTTTTTTTTTGAAATTCTTCGGTGATTGATTCTTTGAAACGAGAAATCAGTTTATTGTTTCACTTTATTTTGCATTATTTTACGAAAATTAATGAAGTCATTTTTAATTACAGGATCATAAAAAAGTGGATCCAGTTATAACGCTATTTTCTTTAATAGCTTTAGAGAAATTTGCCCAAATAAGTGAGTATAATTTGGTGCTCTTGAAATACCTTTATTAGAAAATAAGGTAGTTTTTGATTAGTGGCGCTATCGGCGAAAGCATCGAATTACCCATCTTCCTCTTGTCACCCAATTAATATTGCATATTGATTTATTTCCCTGTGCCCATCGTGTAGCTCTTGGTAATTAGACGAACACAAGGAAAGTGTACTCGATTAACGAGATTATCTTTCCATCGATCGCCAGCGTGTTTACTGTGTCTTATTATCAACGTGGCCGTGATATTCCGAATTCTTATTTTGATTATTTCTAACGAAGCGCGAAATAAATCAAGATTTCGTTACTCTACGAGTATTTTGATCAAAATGATACGTTTGATTTGATATCGAATCGTAAATGCTTTTTTCTTTGATGCCAAATTACCATTTTATCGTCGATTTTGGTGATGAAATGGGTAGTAAAATTCCTGAATTTGATAACACCATTGTTCCAAGGCACCAATTTATTGAAAGAATTCAGTCGATTGAGGGGGGAGGGGGAAGGCTTGATAGGTATTTAGAAAGTGGGATTGATGAATCTTGGAATTTTTGAATAAATTTTTGATTTTTTTCCTTTCTCTGTTTCTCTTTGCGAAGAGAAATGGGGAAAGTTGAAACATTTCAAGGAAAAAAGTAAACAAAATTACTCTGTTTATTCTAATTATGCTTTTGTTTTGGTTTTAATAATTTTTTTATATAAATAAATTAATATTAATTTTTTTTTAATGTTGCAGCTGAAAACAAGATAGTGATTAAGAATTATTTGGATAACGAAGCAAAAAATCCGTTACTAGTATTAGAAAATTTAGTTAAATCTGAAAATTATGTAGAAGCTCAAGCAGGATTTTGCGCCAGGTGGCTTCTAGACAACATATGTAAGTTGCTATCGGATTTTAATTCAAATTACAGTATTTATTCGCCATTTCATCTTTATTATTTCATTACCAATGTATCAAAATTTTTTCAGTTCCAGTAAAAACTAGAAAGTATTCGTATTTGACTGCTGATAATAGTAAATTGAACGCGATGCTTAATACTAGAGATACCAGCGAATATTTGAAACTTTCGCCTGATGGAATCGAAGTGAGTATTTGAGCAGATTTGAGAAAATTTTGGTCAGTTTTATGGTACTAATTTTGTTGAAATTTAGGCAAGATGTGACGCATATCTCTTTGAAAGTGTTCGATGTACGTTCCAAATAAATCAAGGAATTTGGTATTACGAAGCGACCATACTGAGCAGCGGTGTTATGCAGATTGGTTGGGCTACGATGAATTCAATATTTAGGAATCATGTGAGTAGCAGGCAATCGGAAAAGATTCCTTATTTAAGGTTTCGATTCATTCTTATTCTATTAAAAATTCCCTCAAGTCTTTTTTTTTGGTTGAAAAATTTTTGAAAAAAATGTAAATGAATTCAGGCATCGGACCGTGGTTACTTTAAAGTAACTTGGTTACTTTTTTCAAGCTCGGTTACTTTTAGTTACTTTTTTGACTAAAAGTTACTTTTAGTTACTTTTTTGACCAAAAGTTACTTTTTTCGCTCAACTCACCAAAAAAAAAAAGCAAAACGAAATTACCGTAACCGAAACGTCAAAATTCGAAATTGATGTATTGTCCGACCGTTATATCTTGGCAGGTTTGTATTTGTTTAAAAGTAGCAACACTCACTCTGTTTCAGTGATTCTGAAAAAGGAATTGTTTGTTTATTTTTAATTTATTTCCAATTTTTAAGAAATCAACCAATCGAAATTAACTGTACCGAAACATAGCCAAATATTTCTTACGATATCGTTAAAATTTGAGAAGCCCTACATGAAAATTTCCGGAATTTTGCTACTTTTACACAAATACAAACCTGCCAAGATATAACGGTCGAACAATATTAGGTACTTTGGTTTTGCCATTTTTTTGAATCTTGGCCAGATTTGAAAACCCCTATTCCCCTTGGGGTGTTGAGATCCCATCTTGAAAAGTAATTACCTATTTGAAAACATGAAAATTTCTCCTTGCTGTTTTCAGATTTTTAAATGGTGGTCTACATCTTTTTCTTTTATATTCATCATGAAAGTTGTACTTTAATTATAGAGGTTAAACTTTGAACTTTACAAAATGTGATCATCAATTTTCAATCTCCTTTCAATTCTTTACGAAACTGCAAACAGATTCTTCTTGGACTTAACCAATATTGAGATATGAACATTCAAAGTTGAGTCATTTCACAAAAAATCTTAATTGTATGAAAATTACGTGGGCTCTCGGCTCCCCCCCCCCTACCAGAAGGATTTTGATCGAGATGACAATGATTCAATTGCACCATCAAGAGGAACCTGTAAATAAATTTTGAGAAAAATAGGAAGACCTAAGATCGAAACCTGCTAGATTTGACATTGAACACTCCGAAAGAAACAAAAGAAAGCAAAAAAGTAATTAAAGTACTGACTAGATCGTGATCGGTTAAATTGAATTCAAAATACCAAATTACGAGAATATGAAATGAATATTACATTCCGTCATCCCCCACCAAATTGAAATACACTACATACTTCATATAAATATTAAAGAAAGGTGCCTACTTAATTGCTTAATATTTTTTTATAACCAATTGGAACCGATTCACAGATTGGTGGTGGTTGTTCTTGTACTGATTAGAAATTTAATCAAATGGTTCCGGTTGGTGGTGGTTTTTATCTAAAAATATTTATGCCTGTGCTGGTGGTTCTGTTAATTTACAAGCTTCAAAATTTCTTTTGGTTCTCCCAATTGGGAATTTCTCTTTTTCCCTGCTGAATTGGTTCATTTTGGTCTTTTTTGGGAATATTTCAACGCATCTTGGAACCGGTTCCAATTGGTTCTGGTTCCCATTTGAAGAATCGAAAATTAAGTGGTTCTGGTGGTTTTGAACACTGTGTTTTACAAAGAAATTAATTGATTTTTGTTCATTTAATAAAGCTAATTCTTAGATTAAATTTTTTTCTCTTCGGTAGTGAAATTACAGAGAAAAATGCAAGTTTGAAAAAAAATGGGCAGGAAGGGGTATTAATAATTTTTTAAAGGCGAAAAATTAAAAAATCGTTTAATTTTTCACGAAAAATTGGTTACTTTTTTACAAAAAATTGGTTACTTTTTTCAGAAAAAAAAGTTACTAAAGTTACTATTTTTTTTCGAAATTTCGGTCCGATGCCTGTGAATTTCTTTTTCGTTCCATTCTTATTTGTTTATTTGAAATTGGATATTATTTTGATTGAAATTTTTTCAAAGGTAACAGAGTGTCATCGATGCTTATTTTCAAAGATTGTGTCTAGGGACAGAGACGATTTCAGCATCGTTGTTTTTTTGGGGGGAGGGGATGATAAGATAAAATTCCTCACTAAAAATGTACAAGCCAAAGAAAAAGTCAGAATGAATATTTGCTGATTTCCCAACTTACGCCCTGTCTTGAGAGGGGGAGGAGGGAAGGAAGTGAAGGCCAAACAAACGGTGCTCAGATTGACACAATACCTCCCTAACGACAAAATCACATTTTTCGATGAAAATAATTATTCTTGAGTGAGAAAATTTTCAAAACTGATGGATTGTTTTCTGTTTTGATTTGAAAAAAATTACAGTTTTTGTTGTAAAAATCGAATAATGTCCATTTGAATCATTAAAACTAGAAAAATTCTATGTAAAGCAAAAATGCTCTTTTTGTAATACCCGCTCTCCTCTTTTCCTTCCACATCACAAGTATGGTTTTTTAAAATTTGTTTTTCAATTTTACAAAGAAGTAATATTGTATTTTTGAAATATTTTCCAAGTTTCAAAAAATCTCCAAGTTTTATATGTATAATTCTTCAATGTTTGAAAACTGTTCAAATTGTCCAATTTTAAAAAAATTTTCTATAGAAAATCTTCCAGGTTTTGAAAAATTCTCCATCTTTAGAAAAAATCTTGGAATTTTAGAGAATTTATGGTTTTTAGAAAATTATTAAATTTTTGGAAAATGGCCCAATTTTTAAAAAATAATTTGATTTTGGAAAGATTTGTTTCGATTTTGGAAAATCTTTTCGATTATGGAAAAATCCTGTTGATTTTGGAAAATCGTCCATTCGTTTGAAAATGATTCAATTTTTGAAAAATCCTTCATTTTTAGAAAATTTTTCAAGTTTCTGAACTCCCTGCCCTTGAAAGAAAATTTGTCACAAGTGTTCGAGTCGTCTGGGTTCATCAATATTGCCACGAGCTGCATTAATGTTTAGTTTTTCATGAAAATTAATGAAAATTCACCAACTTTTTGAGAGCATACTACCAAGACCAACGTAAAAGTATCACGAAAATTGTTCATTCATTTGGCCTTTTCTTGAGAAAATATTCGGACTGATTGCAATGCACAAGAAAGAAAATAGTAAAGAAGGTTCAAAAAAAATTGCTAATTAAATGCTACAATATTTTTCTATGTAAGACCTACTAATACAAATTTAAAGAATTGGGGATGGGGAGAAGAGTTGAGCTGTAATCAATGAACCGAAAAATTTGTAAATGCAAGTTAATTATTCAGACTTCCTTGAAATCATTTGTGAATGCTTCCAAGCTCTTACTTTTTGAAAAGAATTTGTTTTCCAGGGTTTTGAGAATCGTAGAGAATGGGCAGAGCTATTCTTATCAGAAAATGAACCGGTATTTGAACATGACTTTGTAATTTAAAAATCATTTTTTGAAATCGTTGTATATTTGTTTGAGAGGGGAGGGAGGGGTCAAGAGGTCAGAATAAGATTTCTAGTAAATTCGTGGATATTTTATCACACATTTCTTTGAATTTTTGAAGCCTTTGATTTAAATTGAAAACTCGAGTTGGGGTTCTATAGATGAAAAATTCAGAAATGAGCAATAGTCCACTCATTTTAGGATTTAACCCCCCAAAAATGCAATCCTGATTTTTTTTTCGCGTGCTGAAAACCGGTTTTTCGTGAATATCTCCTCAAATAAGCCTCAAAATTGAAAAATAGTTATGAACAATCTTGTTCTATGTGTAATTTTCTATCAGAAGGGGTTTGGTTTTTTTCAAAAACACTCACATCCTTGACCAAAAATTAAGGATAAAAACACATATTTTTCAACATTTTACAGCATTTTTTTTTTTTAAATCGAAACTTTTGTGAATATCTCCTCAAATATGCCTCAAAATTGAAAAATGGTTATGAACAACCATGTTTTACGTGTAATTTCCTATCAAACATGTTCGTTTTTTTTTCGAAAACACCTACTTGTTTGCCCAAAAATTAAGGGTGAAAAACATCTATTTTTCCAATATTTACAGTATTTTTGGAAATGATGGAAATACGAAGTTGAAACTGTTGAAAGTACCCAAAATTGTACCAGTGAAGAGTAATTTTTTTATACATGCTGGTAGAGTATTACAAAAAAAGTCACGGCAAAAATTTCAACCCCTATTGTTAATTATAAGGGAGGTTATTGAATAATGCATTTAAAAAATCGAGCTTGTGGAAAGAAAAAGTACTTTAAACGCAATGTTATTGCTTATTATTGGCGAAACGAAACATGTCTTTGCGTCGTAAGGATTCAAAAACGATATGTCAGTCAAGAGGGTCAAGGGGTGAGAGGTGAAAATCGAAATTTTGAAAATTTTCATGTTTGGTGTCAAAAATTAAGTTTTTTGGCATGCCAATTACAATTTGAGATTGTTTTTTATGAAAAATCTAAAGGAGCGCCGGAAAGGCATCGGCAAAAGTCATAATTTTGGTTCAAAATTTTTGGTGACTCGGAGAGGACAATTCAAAATTTTGGTAATTTTTTTTTGGTTCCAATTTTTTTAGTTTTTTTTTCAACGTCAATATTTTTATTCTTTTTCTCAAAATTATTTCTAGTCTTGACATTTTTCTTGAATTTTTTCCCAACTCTAAAATTTTTTCTCCAATTTTTTTCTACTTTAAATTTCTTTGTATTTTTTTCCAGCTCCTAATTTTTTTTAAACTTTGAAATTATTTTTATGAAATTTAAAAACAATTTTGGTTCAAAATTTTTGGTGACTCAGAGAGGACAATTCAAAATTTTGTTAATTTTTTTTTATTCCAACTTCTTTAATGTTTTTTTTCAACGTCAATATTTTTATTTACTTAGGGAAGTTTGGTACATTTATTCTCTTATTTGCCTGGGCTATAATTTTTGCTTCCTTTTTTTTGGTATAATGTCTTAATCTTTTTAATATTTAAAAATGTCTCATAATTTCAGGAGGGTTACGGAATCGGCGACGACGAACATTCCATATCGTACGACGGATGCAGGCAACAGCTATGGTATACAGCTTTAAACGAAGCCATCGACACGAGGCCTCCTTGGCAGCCCGGAGATGTAGTAGGGTGTTTAATTAATGTACCTGAAGAATACGTTTCTTTCTATTTGAACGGACATTTGGTTACTAAAAACAGCCAATTGTTCTCTACAGCTAGGTACTCGTCGATTAATTTATACCCACGATGTATTATCTTTCACCTCTAATCGTTTTGATCTTTTTACAGGTGTGGATTCTTTGCTGCAGCTAGTTTCATGACATTTCAACATTGTAGATTTAATTTCGGCCATAAGCCATTTAAATATCCGCCATTAGATGTGAATTTCTCAACTTTTAATGATCATGGTTGTCTTTCAGAAAGCGAACGTCTAGTTCTACCTAGGTACGTTTTTAAAAAATTCTGCCAACTGGAGCTTAAAGTTATTATTACGAGTGAATCAAGATTTTAATTCAATTTATTTTTAATTTTTCAGACATGTACAGTTTAAACAAATACAAAACCTTAGCATATTAGAAGATTCTTGTACATTATGTTTTGATAATAAAGCTACGGTTTTATTAGAACCTTGTCGGCATAGGTAAGTGCCATTTTGTACGCAAAAATTGATATTAAAGAACGTTGATAAATTTTAGTAATTCTTTTTTCAGCGGATTTTGTCTCCAATGCTCCAAACAGTTGACTCGATGCCCCGTTTGTCGAACTGAAATCGACGAAGTGACTGAAGACGAAACTTTGATAAATATATAGGATAATTATACGATTTAATTCTTGTTTCATATGTATTGTGATAATTATCCGTATTTATTATGCATTTTACAATCAAATTTTTTTGGTCTTGTTTTCTGTATTTTCCCCTCTCGTTTATTTTTATGCATAAGTCGTGTTGTATTTTTTCTGTTTTTTTTTTTGTCCGATTGTTTAGTACCTACGTTGAGTTTTTAAATTAATCTGATTTTAATAGCGAGGACGTAATTTTTTTAGCGAGCGTTTGAAAAAAATGTACGTTACCATATTTTATACTTGTACTTATGTTTTAGTTGATTTTATTATTGTTAATTTTGTATTACGTTGAATAACTTCGTTTGTTGATAGGTAACGAGTGGCGTTAAAGGACTGTCGCGATCGAGATGTAACGAAATTCATATTTTTAGTACTAGTCATAATCCTTTTCGTCGAGTTATTACGAATATGATGTTCTTTTCGAGATCGTGCGTATTGTAATACTCATTGTGTACATTCCTTCGTGCAATATGCTATATTTATGGCCTATGGTAACCTAAGTTGTAATATAGCTCTATGATATTCGAATCACGCTGCATTTATACGTTCTTTTGGCAACGAATTTCTGTATATATGGAATAATAAATAAACGTTTGACGTTGTATGAAAATTATGTTTATTGAGATCGATATTGAACAGTTTGTAAGATTGGCAGGATAAAAAGTCTAATTGGACGGATTCTTCATCCAATTACATAAAAAATATTATTAAAAAATATATGTATATTTCCTGAACAGAATCAATAATATTGTCTGACTGCAGGAACAGAATACAAAATTATTTTTGAGCTGCGGGTTTCAATTTTTTCTCTGAGATATGTTTATCGCCGTTTTCGTCTACCTCTTGGAAACGTACAGATAAGGTTACTAGAATTTTAGGACGATTGTTTTTATTTGAAGGTAAACTGTCTCCTTTTGACGAGATGTGCGATGGATTTCCTTCCGTCTGTTTACTATCCTGTATGTTCAGACTCTCAGGAATCGTACTCTGAGGATCATCACTGGTGGACGTAATTTGTTGATTATTCGTGGAGGACGTACATGAATTGTCCCCATTTGATGACACAACGGAATCGTTTTTTTCTTCGACTGAAGGTGTTGTTGATTCTGATTTTCGCCGTTGATTACTCGGTTCGGACACTGGTGGTGGAGTAGAGTGACTATCAGTTAGCAAATATTCAAAATCTTTCAAATTGTCGTCCATAAACATGTGTTGGTAATTGGTATACATCATCTTCGGTGAACTTGTCCGTTACCGCTGGAATGGTCGGTCCGCTCCGTGAAAGGGGGTAATTGAATGTTCCGTTCATAAAAGCAAACATCAATAATTTTGATCGGGCCATGTAGCTCATTTCTTCACAAAAGAACCTCGAAAATGTACTCGCCATTATCTCACGAACTTAAATTTGAAATAACAGAATTTCATACACCAGATACTAGAATTGAGTACTAACCAATTTCACTGTCGATGTGTTCTTCATTTCTTTTCAACAGTAATCAGCTCGAACAGTTTTTTAGACAAGAAAAATCGCGTTCTATTTTTAATTCAAATTTGAATTTGAAAAAAAATAACAAAAACAAAACAAGTCACAGAAAAATTTTGGAATTTTCAAAATGATTTGGGCTTTTTGAACCAAAAAAACGTTCATGTCGACCAGCATTTTTCGGCTTTTTCACTTAGGCAGCATTGAAAAATATTCGATTCACTTTTGACTTTTTAAAATCGATATTTTGCCATTTTTTCAAATTTTATAACTAAAATCACACTTTTATAATATTTTTAATCTAATTTATTCAATTTTAAAGCAATATTTATTACTTTATTCCAAAAATTCGCGGGATTTTTTCAAAAAAAATTATATTTGTACAAAAATCCAAATAGGCGATTTTGTGTATTCCACAAACTGGCACACTGTAAACGCTTCTTCTGTTTACTGAAATTTCAAAGAAACAAAGAAAATGGATTCTTTTGTTGGCGGTATTCACATTCTCGTCGCTTATTTTTCGCGTTTAATTTCGTTCAAATTTCAGTAATTAATGAAGCGCAAACGTAAAATAAGTAAGTCGTAACGTAATAATTTATCGTACTCGCGAATCGGTATCTAAATTTGATCGAAATTTGCCCATTAATGGCGAATCGCGATTAACTTGGAAAAACGCTTCGCCGTTGTGAATATCCGTTCATACGCCATTTCACAAAGTGTCGTATTTTGGAACGGACGAGGTTGCAGGGTACTTCCTTTATCATGGCGGTTTAGTTAGGTTTTGTTGAATGTCGCGTTATATACGAATTTAAAATTTTTTTTTGTATTTTGCTGTTACATAGTAGACATTTTAGTGTAAAACGATGGAAAATAACGAAAAAGATGACGGTAAGAGATACTTATATTGTTCACGTATGCTTTTTAGTCATAAATCGTGTATTCTTATCACACCCATGCTTTTAATGCGAAAACTTCCTGTGGCGTTGAGCGTTTTATTGCGTTTTAATTTTAAATCTGTAACAGAGTTTGTAGTTTGGACGATTTGATCTCGACGTATCCCACTATCCGGTCTGTAAATCGTCTCGAAAACGTCGCGTAGTCCAGTATGACGATCTCGGCGTACATTTCTGATCGTTGTGTATTAGCAATATCCTCCGTACGAGCGAACGACGAACGCTGGTAATTGTTATGGTTGTGTTGAGAAAATTTGCTCAGATTCGAGATACATGCCGGATTTCGTAGATTGTGTAAAGTTTCGGTAACGTTGGTTGATTTCAAGGTGCTAATCGTCACCCCGAACTGGTTATTTCGTGAAACATGTTTTTCGAATCGAGCTGTGGGTCAGAATGCTGGTTTTTTCGGGTTCGACGCTCACTCATATCGCGGCATACGATGAAGCATGCATTTTCACGTCGTTTACGTTGTTTATACATCGTTGTAAATATTTATCGGTCTGCACGTTGAGCAAATAGAAGCAATATTGTAATATGTAAACAATCGGCATCGCATCGTGTATTTGGCGGGTTTTCTCGGCTTGACGAAATTTTCATACAGGAAAACTCCCAATCCGAAGGCAAAAGCGATTCCGGCGTAATAAGGGAGAGCGAACAACGAACCCAGTTTGATTGGGTGGTTTGGGCGCGTGCACCGGCGACGTTGCCAGACGTTACGTTTTCCAAAGGGTGTGAACAAAATAGTAAAGAGGTTCGCGACCGGGGTGATTTTAAAGAACGCATCGTTGTCAAGTATCCGAAAATGCACCCTCTTGCAGTTGGGAACCGAGCTTGAGATTTGGTAGAAATGTGCAATGGGTTGTGAAAGAGCGAGAGAGACGGATCGATAGGGATGCTTTCGGAACCGAGGCGCGCCCATTGTTAAATTTCACCCTCAGCATCCCTATGTGTCCATCTGTGCGTTTTTGTAAGATACGTTGCCAGAGTTGGTCACCCCTCGTCTTTGGTTACTTTCCCTTTTTGTGACGCGGCGCGGACGCTTGAACGGTAAAATCGATCGATTTGCTGCGGAAGTTCAAGTGCACTTTTTCCCTCCCGTACGTATTTCGAATAGACGCAATTCCTCGACGAGATTTCAGTTTCGCTCTCCGTTGGCCACCGAAGGAGAATAAAAATCGAGCCAAGAAAATAGCCGAGCACGCGGACCAGCCGACATCCGGATCAAATGGATTTCCAAGAAGGCTCAACTCCCTCGACCAGATTAACGGTTACGTATACGCCGACCGCGAAGCGTACTCGTACAACGTGTATCTTCGGCTGGAATTCCAACTATTTGACGCGCGGCTGCGACTGCTGCTGGGCCAGCGCTCGTTAAAACGGCCGAACGAGAAGGCGCGTCCCGGTCCGTCGTGTTAACCATGTTCGAAGACCCAACCGTACCTACGATTCGTCCAACATCGCGCTCAGGCTCTGGCTGCTGAACGCTGTGCTGGAGTCGCAGTGGAAATTCTAGATCTGGAATTCGGTTCACAGCCACGACGATGACGAGCTAAAAAAAATCTATGAATAACGGACAACCGCCGCTGAGTCGAGCCAAACGGCCCTGCCGGTGGAGGGGGCATTGTCGAGTTAACCAGTATCACATAATGAACCGTGCACCTGCTCGTATTAAACGCGTTCGTTCGCTCAGGCTCAGCCACTGTTCTTCGGTTCGTTTGAACAACTGGTTTCGATTACAAAAATATTGTTGTGTGGATTTTGCCATAACTACGGCTATTCTGACCCCCAGAGCTCGATCGAATTGTTAACGAAGGGAAACTGTAATGGTGTGAAGTGAAAATTTATTAGGATTTGTCGGTTCTGACCTTCTGACGGTGAATTGATCGTCCACAATTGATCAGAAGTTTGAAAATTATCGATGGAAAAAGGACCTGAGGAAATGCATTGCGAATTTATTGGAAAATTTGAGTATTGAGCAGAATCATGAGTGATTTTCAATTTTTTAAGATTCAAATCTTACACCTTTCAAATGAACCAAAATATGATTCAAATCACTATTTTTTAATTTTTTTTGAGTATTCAAATCCTTTAATTGGTTCATAACAAAATTCGAAAGAAGCACTCAGAAAAAACTTATTATCAAAGGCTAAAAGTTGGAATTTTACTGCTTAGCTGGAATTTTTAAATTTATTTTATTCAAAATGTAAAATTTCTAAACAAGCAACAGAAGAGCCCAATAATGAGATTCGAATCACCATCGAATCGTTCGTCTTCCCGAATACTTCAAAAATTGATTCGAATACTTTTCAAGAATAGAAAATTTTGATCAGAATCACGCTCATTACTGGAGAATTTAAACGTTTCATTCTTGTATGATTTTCGACGAAAGAAACGAAATTATCAGGAGTTAATTTTTTCTATTTTACGTAGACTTACGATAATTTTTCATGTGGGAAATTTATAATTTTGTAATTTTGGGGGCGAGCTGCCTTCTCTACTCTTTTGTTTGGTCCGGGCTTTAGCGAATTGGAAAAATTTATCCCATTAAAACTGAAAGAATGAAGCATTCGAGTCGTTCACAAGATCAATCGAAAATCTGATTCTTTTGAAATCGTTCGCGAACGATTCCAGTATCCGGTTTTCTATTAAACTAAATGCATCTTGGAAAAACTCTTTTTTTATAATTTTTGTCCTCTTTTTATCGATTTTGAAATAGGTTATCATATGGTTTTTCACTTTTTTGGAACTAATGAGAGTTTTCTCTTGAATTTTTTAAATTAGACTTTGAAAATTGATGCAAAAGAAAATTGATTTTGAAAATTTATAAAAATAGTTGTTGAATGAGTGTTTACTGGAGTATTTTGACATTTTGACCCGTTGAATATGAATCGAGCGCTAGTTTCTTCATTTGGTCCCTTTTTTCGTCTAAAATTGTTAAAATCCTGAAAAATTTTAAATATGAAATATTGAATTTTGATAATTTCAAATGAAATGATTTCGTAAAGTATGATTTTTAGAGTCATTTCACCTGTTAATCACTAATATAAGATTGTGGGTTTGATTTGGTCATTTTTCAAAATGGAAATTCGTTGTTTTCAAGTTTGAATCCATCAAGCTACAAGGAATTCACGCGAGACAAAATTTTCTGATAGATTCGTATTCTTTGACACAAAATTTATCAAAAATCGACATTTTTTCAAACTTGAAATCATTTTTTGATCAAACGGTACAATATTTTGAACATTTTCTAATCAGTTAATTTTAATGGATGAATCAATTTCAAAATTATGAACGATTTTTTTTCAAGATGGGTGCATACTTTTTGTCCCCATTTCCCCCTACCACCGCCTCAACTTGTTAAAACTGAAATTTTATCTAACAAAAATTAGATTTGAGTGGGAAATTTTTCAAAAACATGACCTTTTTTTGGTAAGAGCCAAAAAATTATTTTAAATCAGAAATTTCAGTGAAAAAATCGATCTCAGTCGAGAATTTTCAAAGTTTTGCCTCCTCCGGCCCCCCCCCCCCCCAAATAAGTATCTCTTCAGTTCATTCCTGCATATTATTTTTTTAAGAGCAAGGCAGGGTTGAAGTGTTGAAAGAATATATATTTCAAAAATGCTCATAGAATTTAGTGCTGAGTAAATTTGGGTGACTGGTGGAATAAATACTTGAATAAATTAAAAATCACGAAAAGTTTTTAGGAAATTGATTATTATAATTTAAAATCAACGTATAAAATTGTTGAAAAATTTAGGTAATTGAATGCTCACAGTGCTGCGATTTGGGAGAATTTAGATGAAAACGTTGATTTTTTCATGTTTTTTACATTTTAGAATGAAAAAATTGAAAATTGAATTTTTGAATGTTCTGTTTCCAAATTTATGCCAAGGTACATATTACAAAAGAAATATGCAACTTATTGAATCGTTCTTTTTTTTAAATGTTCAGAAAAGTTTCCTCTAAAAATGAAATGGAAAGTTTCAAAAAAATATAATGCTTTCTCACTAATTTTTATTTCGTTCGTGAAATTTCTGAGAAAAATTAATTCAATTTTGAGAAAAGTTTTTGTTTTTCGAAATATTTTTACTCCACTTTTAAAGGAGACCTTTTTAAATATTTTGAAAAAAAGAGTGATTCAATAAGTGGTGTATTTATTTTGTAATATGTACCTTTGGGGAGCAGAAACTTGGAACCAATATAATATTTTTCAAAAATTCAATTTCCATTTTTTTTCCATTCTGAAATGTAATGAACATGAAAAAATCGTCATATTCATCCAAATTCTCTCACATCACATCACTGTGTGCATTTAATTACCCAAATTTTTCAAAATTTTTATACGTTGGAAATATCTGATCAATTTCCCAATATTTTTCAAGATTTTCAATTTAAAAAAAATATTTATTGCCCCAATCACACAACACTACTCAGCACCAGTAAGTTCTACGAGCATTTTTCAAAAAATTTATTTGTTCCAGCACTTCAAACCCTGTCTTGCCCTTAATTTCTAAACTGATTCGTTTCATTTTTTTCCTGATTCGTTCGTTAGTAATGATGTCTTCTCAAAATCGTTTTTGAATAATAATTTGCAAAAGAGTACCTAGTAAAATATGATTTTTTTCTCTTCCGTTCTGACTTCGGAAATTTTAATTCGTTTCCTCCTTTTTTCAGAATTTTGGATCTCATCATTTGAAATTTTTTCAATTGATTTTTTCTGTTCATCTGATGAAAAAATTGTGTAAAAATAAAATTTTTGCCCCCCCCCAATAATTTGAATAAATGAAAGTCCTAAAAAATCAATTTTTAGGTGTACGATTAAATTTTTTTAAATGATAGAAAAGTGTTTTCAACACCCCTCCCCTTCGTTAATTTTTCTCCTTTTTTCAGAAATTTGGAATCACTTCATTTTAAATTTTTTAAATTGATTTTTTTCATCTGATAGAAAAATTGCGTAGAAAGGAATCCCCCCCCCCCCAAGAAGTAAATTTGAATGAATGATAGAACTGAAAAATTATTTTTTAGGTCTATAGTTGAATTTTTTAAAATGGCGAAAAAATATTTTCAACACCCTCTCCCCTCTCCCCTGGTTAAATTTTCGCCATTTAATTTATTTAACACATTTCCCACCAATTTCAAGGTTTCAACCCGCCTTTATTTTCAACCGAAACGAAAATGTAAAAATCTCACTCTCAGAACCATTCAAACGAAGGTATAAAATCGTGCCCGGAGAGGAAGAGCACACGATAACGTAACATTTTTAACACCATTAGTATCTTGTTTGCTTCCCTCCCTCACGCACTCTGCTTCACAATTTCGTATCCTCTCATTGAAAAACCACCTATCTAGACGACTGCTGGCAATCCGACGAGGACGAGTCGAGCTAAGGAAAAAGAACTGTATTAGGATGGGGTTCAGGGTACCGAATGGGACATCGTAGATAGTAAAATTACCAGCTAGAAAAAGGGAGATGGCAGATACACAGGCCAGACATATGTATTATAGTGGTACCTACCTACATTAGGTTTTAGTGTGTTAAAAAATAAACGTAACTCGGTGAGCGTAGATGAGACGAAGAAATATCATCATTGATAAGATATTTTCTTTCTCGGTGGCTGGTATTTTATCGCGCTTATTTCAATAGGCGTCCTTATCTCTTTCACAGCGTGTATATTTATATATTTTATAATGTAATGTATTCGAATATTAATGATGAAATGCTCCTGTTCGATGTGTATTCGAGTACCTCATCTGTATAGGTATACATTTTACATACGTGATATCGTCGAGTACAATAATGCGTTGCTACTTTTACACCCCCTCACGTTACTCGCCAGATACAGGGTGACTTAAAATTTCCGGAACGCGAAAATTGCTTCGTAAAAAAAATAATAAGGTCCATCGAATAATGAAAACCCATTCACGACATAGCTGAAGCTCCATTCCCTTTAGAAAATATAAATTCATCCCTCATTGATTACAAATCTTTGAAAAATTTTGAACTTTTCAATTTTTGTAATTTTCAAAAAAAAAATCAAAACTCAAAATTTTGAAAATTTTAAAAATTGAGATATTTAAAAACTAACAGTTGCATATGATAGAGTTTGGGATAAGGATAAAAAAATCATTTCATGCAAATTTTGCCCAATCAAAAATTTGAAGGGGCAAAAATTTACAAAAAAAATCAAGTTTTCGCGAAATTGGCAACACTGTCTCCCCCACTCAACCCTTTTCAGATATTTTGAGTACAGCGTTGACGTTGCCCCTTGCCGACCTACACGTAGGCAACCCTTCGTTCAGATCAACGCAAGGCAATGTGGGGCGATTTCTCTCTAAATTATGAAAAAAACGTTGCGTTCCGGAACTTTTGGGTCACCCTGTATATAGATTAACCCGTATACATGCACACATATCTACCTAGCTTACCGTGTAACTTATCCCGTAGGTATTTATGGTTCGGCTGCGTCGAGGGGTAAAAAAAATTCGCACCCCCTATTGCGTAACGAACGGCATATAAGGGATTAGCAGGGGGGCACCAGTTCGGTAGGCCCATTATCGTGCTCTGCGTCGCTCTCATCCGCGTACCGTTTCTTTCTCTCTCTCCCTCGCTGTACGCAATCGATTAACCTGTCAATTCGACGAACAGAGTAAATTAATCGTCCGCCGATGGCTCGGCGATGGTGGCGGTGGCTGAAATAGCAACCACCATTATCGCCATAATTTCCAGAGACGCGCATCGTACGTATGTTTTTCTGCTGCTATCCTCCCCCCACTCCAGTGGTCCTTTGAATTGAGGGGTAACATACCCGTATCTCTTCATCTAGAGTCCAGCAGCGTTGCCTCTTTGTCTGACAACAGGTATCTCGTATCTTATACTTTTTGCTGACGAGGAGAGGGTTGAAGAGGTAGAATTCGTAGAAGTATAAACTGAAACTATCCATCTCACGCAGAGTGAGTCTGGGCCGCAACAGCGGATGCAAGACGATTATAGTTTCGGACAGTTGAGCCTGATGGGATAAATTTCGATACGACGAATTCCAGGAAGTACGTAATATACCTAACGACGTTGGTTTTATATACGTCGGCGAATGGTATCGTAAAATAGATGCAGTGGGAAGAGGAGGCAGGGAAATGAGATTGATGGAAATAGAAGGCGAAGCGGGAAGGGAGTTTGAGAGGTGTCGTCGGTTTAAATTTCCATCTTCTCGAAGAGTGCTGCTAATCTTAATTGGTCGCCCAAGATGAGAAATTTACGTGATTGAGAGAAGTTCTATCGAAATGTTTTCAATCTGAATTTCTGAAAATTTTTCGCCAATCCATAATTGTGCCAAAATAGCTGCCTCATTTTCCACTTTTTTGGGGTTTGTATGAGTTTTCAAAATCCCCCTCCCCAGGTTTCATAAATATCACGTGTGAAGGTCTGGAAAACCTGGAAAAGTGGAGGAAAATAATTTCTGAAATATTGTGGACACCCTGCCTCTTATGTTCTGAAATTACACGATAAGCTTGGATTTTGATTCGATACGTTCGTTGGTAGGAAGTGGAATATCTTTTCAAGTTCTGGGTTCAGAGGGTTTCCTTTCTCACCTTTTCCTATTTTACATTTCGAGGGGTCATTTTTATGGATTCAGTGATTCGAAGCTCAATATGAATGAAAATTAGGTACAAAAACAGAGTGTCCACTAGCAAGAGAAACAGGAAATTTACCAGAATTTTGCTTTGGTAGCAAGATACCCCAGAAAATAGCCCAACAAATAGCCCAACTTTCATTAATTTTACTGTGAAAAGCAAGAATTTTCAGCATTTTAATCATCTTTGAATTGTTTGAATCAAAGGATAAAAAAGAAAGTTATTTTTTGGACAAATTTGAAGCAAGTAAAATTGCATTTACAAATGGCTAAAAAAAATCCAGAAAATTGCAAGAATTTTCATTTTTCAGATCCAGTAGAAACCATGAAAAAGAGCTTCGGAAGTGAGAAGGGGAAGGAGAATGTCATTGGAATTTATTATGATTATGATGTCCACCTTCTGGAAAAATTGGAAAAGTTGGCATATTTTGAATATCTTGAGAAAACCGGGACAACGACGAATTTTGGAGAAAAATTTATTGTCGTTGTACATTGAAATTTGTTGAGGTGCCCCCCTCTCCCCTTCGCTAATTCTTTTCTGGACAGGGAATTTTGAAAATCTGAAAATCAAAATTCTTCAAGAAAAAAAATTGAAAGTTGATAATGATTTTTCGAAAAAAATTGCCCTCGCTTCGCTCGGGCAGTATTTTAATAATTCTATTTCTAAATTTGAAAAATTCTGGTTTTCTAAATCAGTAAAGTAATTGATTTTTTAATCAATTCCCCATTTGACGGAATAAATCAATAATTTTGACTAAAATAAATCAATCAAACAATTGAAATATCGCAGATTTTCAAATAAATTCATTTCACTGATTCAAAAAGACACAGTTTTACGAAAATTGACCGATTTAGATTTAGAGAGTAGATATAGGTCAGATATTAATTGTTTATTCCAAAAATCTCAGTCATTTTGCAATTTTTTTTTTGCTCAAATCTGTATATTAAATTAATTACGTATATCTGCCTCCTAAAGTGCCACTAAAAAATTATATTTTTAGATTACTTAATTTTTTCATTGAATTTTGACCCCCTCCCCTCATTTTTTCTTAAATTCTCAGCCCTCTTTTAACAGAAAAAATCCCCCCCAAAAAATCGAATTTTTGATTATTTTTGGTCACTTTTTTCTCAAAAAAGGTCACTAAAAGTCACTTTTTTTCTTCGGAATTTCATTTTTCTGAAAAATGATTCGTGATTTGAAACTTTCGACTCGATCAAAACATTTTCCGAGTATTTTCTCTTTTTTCTTTCGTTTCACTGACATTCCTGTATTTTTTTATGTAAATTTTGATTTTTTAAAAGTAAATTAGTACATAGACTACCAAAATAAGGCTTTTTACCTTCATTAAAAAAAACTAGAAACGAAATTTATTTAGCAACCATTTCTCAAGAAGTGATTATTTTGTGCTGTCTTTACTTTTTGGTCATTCGAGCGCCAAAAATTAGACTTTTAAGACAGAAGTTTTGAAATTTTTTAAAACAAATTTCTCATTTTTAATATTTTCCTTGTGTTTAAAATTTGTTGGCTGCCTTAAATTAGTCAAATTTTCTATTTCAAAAAATGAAAACATTCGGAAAATGATTTTGAAGTTTCAAATCTCAAATCATCGGCTCGATTTATTTTTCGAATCATAAAATACTCGTTATTGTGATTCAAATGGATTATTCAAAGAGGACAGGGAGAATGTATTAATTAGGAGATGAAGTTAATAATATTTAAAAATCGACCAACACGAATAGCCTGAATTATTTTTTGCCTGAGAAACGTTGACAGATGTTTCAAAATTTTTCCTAAATTGTCAAGTGAAAATTGACTAATTTAGTCATGTGATATCCCCCCCCCTCATGATTCGAAAGGTCTGGAAAATCCGACGAAAAATTCAGGAAAAATCATTTCCGAAGTGTTGTGGTAGGCAGGTAAAAAGTCGAAATATTTCCAATTATTCGTTGAGGGAACCAGTTCTCTCCCTCTTGGCGCGAGTTTATTGTTTTGGAGTTATTTTGATGAATTCGCCAATCTGAAGGCTCGAAATGAGAAAATTTGACTCGAGAAAGAACTTTAGGAGTAAAAGAAGGAAGGAGGGTATCAAAAGTTTTAATTCAAAGCAACGAATTATTCTCTAGAAATTTTCTCAGGTGCTCCGGAACCTGTTTTAGAAATTTTTCCACAAAATTTTCACCCAAACGTGAGCAGATAGAACATTCGGGAAGAAGGGATGGAAAAAACCCACGAAAATCCAGCGTGTGAGAATAAACAGGCGTGTACGAGATGACAGCCTTGTGACTGGGAAGTAGCAGGAAAGGGGGATGAAAGATGAAAACCGTGTATAAGGCCTTTACGTAGCCGTAGAAAACCGAAACGAGAGAGAAGGTAGGTTGACGACGACGCACGCTCGAAGATGCCTTGCGATGAGAGACCCGAAGTAGGTAATTTTTTGACGCACGAGAGATGGATCCCCGCCACATTTTTCATCGCGGTAGCTCACGGCAGGGCGAGCCGAAGTGCCTAACGCGGAAGAGTAAGAGGATTATAAGCGCCGTGAAACAAAATGAAGCGAAAAAAAAATTGGGAAAAGGATCAACTAGGTGGTGGAATGGGAAAACGAGGCCTTAAACCAGGAAAAGGGATGGCGAGTGTGTGTGCGTGCATTTGTCGTAATACGTATTTTATCAAGGGGGGGGGGGTAGCAAAGGCCTCCGAACACAGTAGAATCGTTCTAAACAATAATAAGCGACGCAAAAAGTGCAGCGCGGAGCTTGAGGCGGACGCATGCGTACTCTCGATGAGCAGGGGGCAAAGGGGTACAAAACGGCCCAGCCCGTTCGCGAATTAGCTTTGGGAATTCCCTTCGAGAGGACGAGAATTTCGGGCGAAATGCGTATACCCATCGTCGACGAAGGGATGAACCGAGTGGTATTCTGGGCCCCCTCGCGTTATTTTCACTACTTACGCCTATAACGCCACCGCTACCCTTCCTTCCATCGCGTATCGATCGGATTGAAGCTTGCGCTTAAGGGGTTGAAAGCCCTTCGCCTCTCGATCTGCCGTACCGAACGAAGGAAGAAATTTTAGGCGAAACCGGCAGCAGCTATAAAGCTTCGTGTGTATGTGAGGGTGTAAGCCAAATGCACGAGCTCGAGGGCGACGTCGAGGGTGAGTGAAAACTCGCGTGAGATGTCCTAAGCTGGTGAATGAGACTCGCGGGGGTAAGGCGGAAAAACAATAGACAGCGGAGAAAAGGATCGACGCGAAAAACAAAATTTTCAAGAGGGGAGGGGGTGCGTTACGGTAATACAAGGGTGAGAAAGGGTGCGCAGCGTATAACCAGGGGAGCTCTACGTGGTTCGCTTTCTCTCTCTTCGGTCGCTAATCGAAAGGCCCGTGAAGGTGGGATGGAGGACGAAGGGGGATGCGTGCAGAGTGTACGAAGTAGCAGCGTGAAAATTTTCCAGCGTTTTGGTCGGTTCCTCTGCCCTCCTGTTCGTCTATTCAATTCAGAAGCTTTCTTCGGTGTTGTTGTTTTGATTTAATGTGTGGGTGTGTTGTTGTTGGTCTATTCGATCGTTTGTTTTTTACGGTGTTTTAGATGCACCCCCTCCTACTCCCACTCTGAATGGTCTTTCATGATTATTTCTGACGTCAGTGACGTTTTTTGGATTTTAATTGGAATAGAGAAGGCAACAGTGCTGGCTTGCGTGGAATTTTAAGGTGCTGGAAGTCGGAAAATTTTGGAAATTTTTCTGGAATTTTTTAAAACCTCAAAAGAAGGATGAATCATATAGAAAAGTGTTTCTTCGCTTATTTTCTAATGAATTTTTCGAAAATTTTCACCCTCGCTCCGCTTGGGCCAGATTATTTCATCTGCATGTCTCCGTTTATTAAATTGTGAATTTTTCAACAAAAAAATTTTTCCCTGTCACGTTCGGGGGTTATTTAATCTCTTTTCTTTTTACAGAAATAATTTTAAATTTTAATTTTTTCTAAAACGTACTTTTCAATAAGCTGCGATGAGGATGAGGAAGGAATATCATGATGCCCTTCCCTTAGCCACGATGTTTACAAATAAATGGAGGGAATGGAAGAGAATTTTAAATCATTGGTCACGTTTTGAAAAAAGTCAATGAGGTTGAAGTGATGAATTTTCAGCTTTTGAAGGGTTTCCCCCAAAAATTTTCACCCTCGTTTTTGCTCGTGCTCAACACATTGGTATACTCGTATTTCAACGAAATGATCAATATTTTACCCCCTCGTCGATTTTTTTTACTGAGGCTAGTCGAATTGCAGGGGTTTGCGTGGAATTTGTTAATTTAGGACATGTGTTTTTTTAATTTTGAGTGTAGGGGAGGGGGCGAGGAGCAATAAATTGTGAAGAAATTTTTCAATTTTCAGTCTGCAAAAATGTAGAGATACCGCAGTCCTTGCGGAGTTTTTTGTTCCATCGTGAAAATTTTTGTTCAATTTTTGATGTCTTACTCTTTCCCCTCCTGGGATGGTTCATTTTCCTCTAATATTGAGATTTTCACAATTTTAGTCCCCTACATCAATTCGGAGCTATGCATCGGGCCATAAGGCATCCAGAAATTATATAAGGGAGGGGCTCAGAATACAAGAAAAAATCGGGAGGAGGGAAGGGTCAAAATACAATGAAAAAATTGAGATTTTTCTGTAAGCTGATGATACATATGTGACAATCCCCCCCCCCTCCCATTCGTTTATTTAAATTTATGTATTTATTTATTTTATTTTATAGGAAATTCAGTGCTCTTTCCAATTCCTATTTCAAAAAAAAGAACAATTTTTGGCTAACAACTTTCTTTCGCACGAGGTGACATACATAGATTTCAACAAAAAAAAATTGAAAAATTGCGGGATTTTTGGAGCGAACAATCAATAAACTATCTGAATCTGAATTAGCAAAATTTAATAAAATTTCAACTTTTTGGATCCGTGAAATAAATTGAACTTGAAATCTGTGATTTTTCACTGATTTTTTAATCAAAATTACTGATTTTATTTTGATAAATTGAGAATTGACTGAGAAGTCAGTGATTTTTGAATGAAATATTAGTCACAAAGGGTATAGCCGGGTAAAAGGTGAATTTGGCCCTGGCTTCGATTTTCGATTTAACTCCCCCAAATGGTACTCCTTGATGTATAAAATCTGAAAAAATTAAACCCCCACCCCTATCCCTTTCGAAGTTATGGCCATTTTATTGCAATATTTTCAAGAATTTTCAATTTCAACGGAAGTAAAGGAAATATTCTGATCTTTGGCACAAAGTTACATCTTGTAGAGGTGTATTTACTATAATTTTTTCAACAATTTTGGTGCACTCCTTCACGTTTTTTCGGCTATTTGAAGTTTTCAATCGTAAAAAACACCATATAAGCGAAGAGCAACCACTTATTGAAAATACCCCCAAAACGTGTTTTTTAACGTAGATTCACCTCACGTATTCACTTTTGGCGATTTCGATGTCGAAAGGGCCGAAAATTGCGAAAAACTTACAGAAATATTGTTATTTTAGCAGATTTTACAAATTTTGAGCGTTTTATATAGAAAGAAATACCCAAATGATGAAATTAATGCCAGATTCGTGTTTAGCAGGTGGTTGAAATACCCCGATAAACACACATTTTGCGATCGTTTTGCTTAAAGTCTCAAAATTCAACTTTTTCACTGATTTTTCAAAACAAAAATGGCGAATTTCGAGGATTCAAGTAAAATGAAAGCGAAAAGGGTGTTTATCGGGATATTTTGACCCGCTAAACACGAATCCGACATTAGTTTCTTCATTTGGGCATTTCATTCCATATAAAACGCTCAAAATTTGAAAAATCTGCTAAAAAACATTTTTGTTCGGGTTTTTGCAATTTTCGGCCCTTTCGGCATCGAAATCGCCAAAAGTGAATACGTGAGGTGAATGCTCTTCGCTTATATTATGGTGTTTTTCACGATTAAAAACTTCAAATGGCCAAAAAACGAGGAGTGCACCAAAATTGTTGAAAAAGTTATCGTAAATACACCTCTACGAGATGTAACTTCGTACCAAAGAACAGAAAATTTCCTTCATTTCTGTTGAAATTAAAAATTCTTGAAAATATTGCAATAAAATGGCCATAACTCCGAACAGGTTGGGGTAGGGGGTCAAAAAATTTTCCAGATTTTTTTACATCTAGGGGTATCATTTGGGGGAGTTGGATCAAAAATCGAAGCCAGGGCCAAATTCACCTCATACCCGGCTGTATTCTTTAGAGCATTATGTGTGTACTTATGAAATAGAGAGAGACTAAAATACTGTCTGAGCAAAGCGAGGGCAATTTTTTTTTCGAAAAACATGTTTGAAAAACAAAAAATGCACTTCTTTTCGACATTTTTATGCAAAAATCTTCCTGAGCTTGAGGGGTAGGAGTTCGAGCCCTCTGAGCCCCTCCGTAGGATATGTCTATGGATTTTTTTGAAGATTTTCAGCGTAGGATAATTTTTGAGAATGGCTAGTCCGAAGCCATACCTTCGAGTGCCTTCATTTTCTAGTTTTGATTTTTAGAGATGAACTTTGGACCTGAGGAATCATCCTAGGAAGAGTTCGAGAGGAGGGGAGTCCATTTTAGTTATATTTACCCAATTTGAGGAGCCCCTGAACCCCTTTAGCGAGTCAAAATATCGTATTTTTCGATTTTTAAGGAGTATTTGGAAATTTTGAATCATTTTCTTCTCAATTTTTTCTCAGCATGCCTATCCTATAGATGAATCTCATAAGAAAAATAAAGGCTCAAAGGCTCAACATATGGCTTCTAATTGACATACGGGGCTAAGATGTCGATGATCTTATTTCAAGATAAAATGAACCATCCCAGAGGGTAAGACCTCCTGAAAATTCGACTCAAAACACACCCTAGCGCTTCTGAGATACTTCCGCGAAGACTACGCGAACGATCTAGACCGAATAGATACCCGTCCTGAAATCAACCAGCAACCAGCATATCGCAGGATGCCGGTAGCTTCAGCGTCGCTACGGTTTAAAGTAAGCATCTCGCTAGGCAGCCTAACGACGACGCTGATGCTTTCTCTGGCTCTGGCACACACTCGCACCGACGACGCTGTTGGTAGCGACGCGACGTGAAAAATAACTAGATCGACGAACGCGCACTCACACACACACAACCACCGACGGAGAAAGATGAAGCGAAGACGACGTACCGAAACGGTGGCAGTAGCGGATGAAAAATAGAGAGAGGTTTCGCGTCACTCCTCCCAACCTTTCGTTCACTCTGGATGTTCTCGCTAGCGAGAGTACGCCGTTTTCAGCAGCCCGAGAGTACCAACTTTCTCCGGAGAGTCGATAGCGCTTGCGCTTTTTTTTCATTCGCGTCGGTGTGCTGGTGTGCGTCGACGAGAATTACTACTGCGTATATTTGTACCGTACCGTACCCGAGTACGTATTGAAAACTGGTGCTTTTTTTGGGGGGTCTTGGACGACGATGGCACAGAGAGAGTCGCGCAGTTAGTTCTAAACGACGGTACGCGTTCGAACTTCGAGCATCGCGCGTGTTCGATTCGTCTCTCGGGCGGGCGTCCTTAGAAACGACGCTGCTGACGGTGCGGTTTTTTTTCGCGATTCGCGGCACGCCGCAGCCAAGTATTCGGCCAGTGACGTAGTCGAACTCGAAAATGTGGTTTTTTTGGTCCAGCGTGAATTTTAACGCGTGTTCCGGCTATTTTGAATATGGTTCGCGTGTGTCGCGATCACCGACCGAAAATGGATATGTGATCTGGATCCGGAGTCTCGTGCTCGCTTCTGTCGTCGAGTCGTCTGGAATCGCGAATTGGGCTCGAAATTTGCCAAAAGATTGCGTCTTGTTGCGCGATCCATCGCGTGTGCCAGTGTTTGTGCGATCTTATACGTCTGCGGAGGCAGCATGGCGTCGATATCGGGGCGAAAGTAATACCCATGGCTGAGTGTACTTTCACGTTGTCCTAGCCGAAGCGAGGTCTTCAAAGATGATTCTTTTATGAATGATTCTTCGAGTACTACGAAGATGGCCGATACTTGTTCTACTCGTATCGCTTTTGGCGGTATTTATATTCGAACAGACCAGACTGAGTGTTTTTTGCCGAATCAAACGAGAAGAAAGTTCACGATGACACGCCCGATATAATGCTTAGGATTGGATTTGCTCGATGAGCTAATAGATCGATACCGAAGTTGATTTAGCAGAGAAAAATGTAAGTTTTTGAAAGGGATATTTTTATCGGAGCTTTTCCACCTCCCCTGCCCCTGCCCTCGACTTTTTTTCTCGAGTTTTCGCATTCGGAATTGAGAAAGTGGAGAAAAATATGGCATTTCGAGATGAAAGTTGTTTTCAACCCTTTCGAATGGTATCTGCGAATTGATGGGAGTGTCTGGTGGTTGTTGATTGCGTCATAGTTGTTGTTGTTGATATTGGATCCAAAGGTAGTCGAATGGTTGGAATTGATTGAAGTTTCAAATATTACACGTAATGAGAAAAAGGGGTGGGTTTGTAATCGGTAGATATCGCGGTTCGTGACGTCATCGCGTTGAAAATGGGAAATGTGCGATAATAGATGGCGAAGCTTTTGACGACGATGACAACGGTGGTGGTGTTACGTTGCGCCGCGACGAGAACGCGTACAAGAGATGAGGTCCAACCTGTAGGGGTGGGAAGGGGCAGGGGTGTAAAAAAAGGTGTGTTGTAATGTGTGGTGAAATATCATGGCTTGTGTGGTGTGCTGGAATGACGTCATTGAAAAGTCTACGTACAACGTACGTAGAGAAGTATCTGATGTTGGGTTATTATTACGCGGAAGTAGACGAGAATATATCTTGGTAGATGGTATTTTACCGTATTCGAAGTCGAAACTGGCGGTGAGATGGGATAATGAAGACGCAAATAGCTGGTTGCTGAGCTAGTGCGGTGGTTTTCGGAGTAAAAGGAGGTGAAAGGGAAGGAGGGTGGAGGAAAGGGTTGTGCGTATATGTGGTGTGAAGTATACACGCGAACGTGTGTAGATATCAGGATGAATGTGTACGTGAAGTGATATGCATATACTGAACGAGATTAGGGTGTGACCGAAAGATTAAGATGAAGAGAGCGGTGCTGGAAATTGAGAAATTTGGTTATTTTTGTTCGAGAATTGGAGTTGAAGGTGTTGGAGGAGGTTTTGTGAAAATTGGGGGTTTTTAAAGTGGTTGAGTGGAATTTTTAGGGAGGTGGGAGGTGAGCTTGGGGAAAGGTTTTGGATGATTTTTGAGGTGATTTTTTTTTAGTCAAATGTGGTCGAGTTGCTTTTGTTTGATATGTAATTTTTTGAATATTTTTGCATATTCTTTGAAGTGAAATTTATGTTTGAAACGTTTGAAAAAATGTAAATTTTCGAATTTCGAATAATTATTTAGTCGTTGATTTTTTTTCGAGGTAATTTCATCGCAAGCCTGAATTTTTCAAAATCTCGCCCATTTTGTATGGATTTTTTTTCATTTTTTGTCGAGCGACGAGGGGAAGGTGATCGGGGGATGAAAAAATTGATTTTTTAAAAAATGCACACAGTAATCCGTCATTCATGTATAGATTATAATGTCAAAACCGACAGTTACCTCAATTTTAGTCAACTTATCGCACAAAAAAATGGAAAATTTCAGAAAATAAATGATTTCTCGACAAAACTACGTTGAAAAAGTCATAACTGAATTGAAGTTGATTCTGTTTTTCAATACTGCCTTACATTTGGCTCACAATTCTACACAACTCTCGAGCATTTTTTTTTCAATTTTCGGTAACGATGGGAAAAGTTTGAGCTTTGACTTCACTGAGCACAGCATAATCAGAAACTGTTGAAAAATGAAGTTTCCAAGTTCTCTGAAGCCATTTCCTTATCATTTCTACACAGTAAAAGAAAATTGGTAAAATTTGGGATAAGTGATGAAAATTTGTTTTCTAGCCTTCAAAGGCTCAACTTTTTTTGGAAATTGAAATTTCTTCTTTTGAAAGCTCTTTCCTGAAAAGTTTGTTTTTCATGCTTTTGCATCATTTTTTTCAGAAATACTTGACTGATTTTCTTTTTTTAAATTTTTTTCAGGAACTTTTTTTTGTGATTCCACAGAAAGGTTTACAAAAATTCCAACCTTATCCCAAAAATTTCCTCTATCCATTCAAAATCAGTACAATGTTATTTTAATCAATTCCATGAAAAAACATGGAAAATTGACGTATGGCAAAAAAAATTTCCTGAATATAATAAAGAAAACAGAGAAAATAAGTCGGATAGTTCTGATAAAATATTAGGTCAAAAACATGAAAAAAACTTTTCAGGGAAGAGCTTTTAAAATAGAAAATTACTTTCGATAGATCTTTTGTTTCGTTGCTGCTACTGCTATTGCCATTTTTGATTTTCCTATCGAACTCAGAAATGGAACGGTGATTTCAAATGTATGAAATAATTCATCCCTCCCTTTTCCCTTTCTCCATCCTCTAACATCTGTTCTTGGAGATTCATTTCTATTTCGAGAATTTTTTTAAATTGATGAAATAATTGAAAAAATATTTTTTGTTTTGAAAATTTTAAAAAAGATGTCAATTTTTTAGGTATTCGCGCTATTTGACTTGACATTTCCGAGAAAAATTTACAATTTTCAGTTTAGGAAGTCCTAATTTTCATTCTAAATTCTCATAATTTGATCATAATTTGTTTCAGTTTTCAAAATTTTTTTATAATTTTGCTTCAAAGTAACACATTCTCTTTTATCTAAATTTTGTTGTAATAAATTATAGTTTCGTCTGAAGTATTCGTGACAGAGAAAAGAAGTTCAAAAATTTTTAGAACTGAATTTGAGTCTGATTTCTGGGCAGGAGAGGAGGTTTTTGAAAATTTTGTAAAAGAATAGTGCTTTTTGAGAAAAAAATCCGTTACACTTCTTGAGTAGACATTTTATATGAGTTCATTTTGAAAAATGTTACAAAGAAAATGAAAAGCAAAGTAGCAGTATTCGGAAATTGAAATCATTTTCGGTTTTCATTCTTGGTTAGTACCATTTTTGATTTTGCCTTTTGCCAAAATCAGAAAAAAAATTGTTCAGTTTGGTTTTAAATTTTTGTTTAGGGAAAGTCCTGCATTTAGCCCATAATTTCATCATTTTTTTTCAAAAATTGGTGACATTTTTTAGGAATTATCTATTCAACTTCGAATTGTTTGATCTCGTTAATTTTTGTTTGTTTTTTATTGCATAGTAAATTATTTTCAAGAATTTAGGCAAGTTTTCAATCGAGGTAGCTTTGATTTTTTTCTGGGAAGATTTTTTAGGGGGGGGGGGGGGGAGAGAAAATCTCAAAATTTCTGCAAAAATTCTGTTTTCAATTCTAAAATTTTGTTAGACATCCTGATGATCCTAAATTTTCAAAATTGAAATTCCTGCAGTTCCGAATGAAAATAATTGCACTTGTTTTTCGATTTTTTCGCCGGGGAAGCGGGGAAGGGGAGATCGTTCGTTCCCAATCAATGCATCTTGAAGATCGACAAACTTGAAATCTCTTTTTAGTCTAATTTTTCATTGAAAATGGACCTTATATGCCAGTTTTTGAGATCAAACCCCAATTATATGCTTGTCTGTCTGTCGAACATATTTTCGTATCGTATTTCGTCACTCGTTTGGTGCTAGAAGCGAAACTCGTAAGATGTTTTCTTCTGTCAACGCGATTGTAATTCACGAGAGAAAGACAGAAGACAAGTGCGATAGACCACAATAAGCGAATTTCTCACCACCTCCACCAATCCTTTCAAGTCATAAGCTTATTCACCGACAGCCAGATCGCCATCGACGATGACCTGATTCGCGAAAGTAGTACGGTCTAGTTTGAAAGCCAAACAACGACGGCTCGGGCTGCGACGATGGAAAAAAACAACAAGTTGAAAGAGAGAATGCGCCGTCGTCCGGTCGCGCCGCGATGGTAATATTTGTTGTGTTTGTGCATCGAGCAGAGCGATGAAGTGGTACGCGTAGTACGAGTATTTGCATCGTTGGCGCGATTACTCTCTCCGTGTGTAGGAAGGCCGAGCCTAAGGAGGGAGCTGAGATCAAGTATCAAGTCTCGAATCGATGCCTTCAGCTTGGCTTGTTTTTCTTTTACCTTACGCGTCTGGTGGGTTTGTTTTGTTTGTATTTTTTATGTAGATCATCGTCGTGATTGTTGCGTTGTTCTTGTTGTTGTCGGGATTATGGAAGATGCTGGCGGTAAGGCGTGAGTTTCTCTTGTATATGGTTAGATTGGAAGTTGTGGATGCAATGGCAGCGAGGTGGACTGAAGAGAGAAGTAGTGATGAGCAAAGTGTGGAGTGGTTGGTGAACGAGGACGATGGCGATATGTCGCAGTTGTGGTTATAAATGATTGTAATTCTGGTCTTGGTTTATGGTACCTTTTGGAGGGTCTGGGGAGAGCCTTGGTTGCTCAAAATCCATCAAGAGTGTTGTATTTTCCTATCGATTTGTCTCTGTACTTGAACCAGGCTTCGTTTTGTATTCTGTTGATCTAATACAGGGTGTCTTTAATAGATTCTGCTGGTCCTGAAAAGTCCTGGTTTCTACTGTAAGGGTCCTTCAGGTTCTGAAAAGTCTTGCTTTTTAAGTTGGAGGACTTGGTTTTTTTCAAATTTGAAACCGTATAGCTGGCAAAAGTTGAACATCTATGGATAATGTTTTGAATTTGAACGCCAGTAGCTCCCATAAGCGATTTCGAAAAAAAAAATGTTTTAGCATAATTGCCAATCACCAGGAGTGCTGAAAACATAAGATTCCTTGAAAAAACGATGTTTTTCGATCACCTGGTCTTCTTGAAATGGAGGGAGAAGGATGGAAAATTGGAAAATGTGAGTTTTGTATCCAACATGCATTTTTTTTTTACCACTACAGGAAATTTCGTAGAACCAAATTTGTAGAGCTTGAAAAAATAAATATTTTTTGTCTCTTGACATTTTTGCCCCAGTTCAATCGTCTTCCAGTTATGAACCAGTTTCGAAATGCATTCCAAAATTAATGCATTTTGAAACTGGTTCATAACTCGAAGATGATTAAACTGGGGCAAAAATCTCAAGAGACAAAGAATATTTCTTTTTTCGAGCTCTATAAATTTGGTTCTATGATTTTTTTTGTAAGTGGATGGCAAATGTGAGTTTTGATTCCAACTTTTGATTTTGACTGCGATTTTCTGCCTGAAGAGGGCGGTTCAGTAAAAAAGTAAAATTTCCAGTTTGTAGAACGTTAAAACTCCTGCAGAATCAGTCATAAAAATCAGGGAATGGGAGTCAGTCAAAAAGGTGACTCCTGACTCCGCCTTGACTCCGGAGTCCAACTCACACCTTGACTCCTGACTTCACTTTGGCTCCGGAGTCAATCTATGACCCTGACTTTTGATTCAGAAGTCAATCTATGACCTTTACTCCGGAGTCCGGATTCAATCTATGACCTTTACTCCGGAGTCCGGATTCAATCTATGACCTTTACTCCGGAGTCCGGATTCAATCTATGACCTTTACTCCGGAGTCAATCTATGACCTTTACTCCGGAGTCAATCTATGACCTTAACTCTGGAGTCAATCTATGACCTTAACTCCGGAGTCAATCTATGACCTTAACTCCGGAGTCAATCTATGCCCTTGCCTCCTGACTCCGGCTTTATTCCGAAGTCAAGCCGGAGTTGGGAGTCAATTTGGAGTCAGTTTGACTCCGATTTTCGACCAGGGAATAGAAATCAACCGAAAAGTTGACTTCTAACTCCACCTAACTCCCAGAGTCAAGGGGAAAAGTTGACTTCTGACTCCACCTTGACTCCGGAGTCAAACTCTCACTCTGACTCCTGACTCCACCTTGACTCCGGAGTTAATCTTTGACCTTGACTCCCTGACTCCGGCTCCACTCCGGAGTCAACCCGGAGTCGACTCCTATTCCCTGATAAAAACTAAATCGATTGCGTCAAAAGTGAGTTTAGCTTCCTAAAAAACCTGTAAGTCATAAAATTTTGGAAATCCAAAAAGGCTAAGTAAAGTTATGGAATTTTAAAAATTAAAAAGACAGGAAAAAGTCCAGTTATTTTGAAATTTTTACGGAAATTTTGTGAAAATAAATCTGGTAAAATTGAGAAATTTTGTATAAATTCAAAAAAATGAAGAGTATCTGGGAAGTTGTTCTCGTCATTTTATTGAAAATAATTCCAAAAAATTGCTTACAATCGTTGAAAAAAATCACTTTCATATTATTAAAAAAAAATTGATTCTTCGGCAGGTTTTGAAATTTTTCACCTGGGGGGGGGGGGGAGATACAACATACATTGATATTTTGGAAAAATTCTACCGAGGGTTTTGCAAAATTCCTACTTTTTGGTTCCGAGATTTCGTTAGATACCCTGTAATAGTGCTAGAGAGATTTCGACAATGATTTTATCAATTTTCACACTTCTTCCCCATCCTCAGGGGTACATTTGATGAAAAAACGTACGAATTTTTGTCTTTTCATTGTTCGTATGCTTGATTGAAAGTGAAAGAAGCCAAAGAATGGCACGCGATCGTCGACGATGAAAACAAACCAAATCCATCGGTAGAGTAGTGATGGTGCGGGGGTGCCTGGCGTGTCATAGATTGAGAAAATTTCGCGGCAGTCAATTTCTAAACGGCGGGGCGAGGGAAGGAAACACGACAACGAAAGAAAAGTACGTATTTTACGAAAAGTGAAAGAAGATTGTACCGAGCAGCGTATTGTACGCGTTCATTGATCGAAAAATGTGAACGCGTACGGCGTACCCCCGCCTTCGTCCCCATTCACCGGCCATTTGCGTCGTCTAAAATTCAACACCCCTCGCCACGCGAACCCTTCTGCCGGACGGTCTTTACGCCCATTTTTCACGTTCCGCGAACTCGTCGCTGGCGCTGCTTCGGAGGGTGGGGTATTTATGACGGAACAGATACGAAGCCGAACGATGGTGAATTTTTAACGTAGTCCGATTGTGAATGAACGAGGAAGGAAAGTTGGGAAATTTTTTCGAGACCTTATGACGTCTCTGTGTAGACGCAGCGCAAGGTACTACGAATGTGGTTGGTGGTGCGATGCGTTCGTCGATTCGGTTAGGAGGCATTTCTGGGTACAATATCAGCTCGGTTGTCGTTGTTCGTTCTATGGTCGATTGTTAACGAACCGAAGCCGAAGAAAATTCGCCAGAAAACCTAATCGGCGACCTTGAAGGTTGGCCACCGAATTGAATAATGAAAAACAACACGACCAGGAACAAGAAAAATACCAGTAGCGATAACGCGACGACAATATCAATGAAATTACGTACGAAGAATAATGATAATGACGGTGACAGCGGAGAAGTTTGTTTACAGATCGAGATCTCGGTGTGATTACGTCGCGATGGTTTTTTTCTCGCGAAAAAATCGCATTGTCGTGGTATTTTCAGACCTTGAAGTAGCGAAAAATGTCCTTTGGAATTGAAGAAAAAATTAGGCGAGGAAATGAATAACGTTTTGAGAAAAACAAGAGAAGAGAGGTTGGATTGAATCGTGTACTAGAGAAGTTCATAGTATGGGTAGATCGAAGATCGAAATGATAACAGCAATGGTTTCGTATAAAGAGGTATTTACGAGTGCTCGTATGGATGCGTTTTTATTCCTACGACGTAGTTTCTATTTCCGAAGATGGCGCTTCGTGATCTGCCGCTGGGTCGACGACCTTATGAGACAGTAAGGTGGTGGTGCTGGCGTTGTAAATATACGACTACCAGTCTACCAGTCGCTTCGAATGTTAGTTCTGTGCGTGTCTGAGTTGTAGAGGTGGAAATGCAATAAGGGAAACTGTTCTGCTATTGAGTGCAAATCGTAGCGATGAAAAACAGCCAGAGGTGTCCATAATTGGGGAAAAAGAATCTTTCCTCGAAGAGGACGAAAAACAGCCTTGAACCCTATTTTGGGAGAAAATGGCCCCCTGGTGAAAAAATTCTTTACTCAAATTGCCAGGGATGATGTTTGAATGTTTTCTGTCTATATTCATTTTATTTTGATAATTTCTGTCTTGAGGGTCTCCTGAAATGATAAGATAACGAAAAAATGTATATTTTTTTATTTTTTTCGATCACTTTTGAGTACTTGGAAAAATATTTGTGTTATATGCACCTTGGGGTATGACGAAGTTTTGGCAAAAAATTCAGTCATGAACCCCCTCAAATTTTTTGTGAAAATTTTTAAAATAAATTCAATACTTACGGGAAAAACCGAGGAAATTTTCGAAAATTTTTGGGAAATTTTAATGTTTGTTCTCACATAGCACCAGTGTGAAGCTTTTAAAAACTTTTTTCAAATTTTCATGGGTCTGTGCCAAAAATTGTCGCGAAACGTCCTCAAAAATAAGCTGTAAAAATAAAAAAAATTTTGATGCATGTTTACTCCCCCCCCCCCCCCAGCAAAAGCTTGAAATTTCAAAACTTGATTAAAATTACTTTTTTTGCATATTGATTTTTTTTTTTTGATTTTTTGGGGTATTCGCGTGATTTTTATACGAGTACATATCTCCAAAAACACTGCTTTTGGAGATTTGAAAAAAATGATTACATGAGTTTTATCAATTTTGGGATTTGATTTTGACTAGGTGGACGAACGACGAAGGATGATCTCCAGCCCTTTTTTTTAGGGGTTCTCAAATTGCGTTGCATTAAATGACAATATTGTAATTTGACATTATTTCATGGTAATTTGAGAACCCCTGAAATGGGTGAATGGGGCCAGAAGTCGTCTCACGTCCATCTGGAGTTCAAATATAAATCCCAAAATTGATCAAAGCCCAAATAATAATTTTTTGATTCACTTCCGTATCATTTCCAAAACAGCATTTGCATTTTTTGTTTTGCCATATACAAAAATCATGTACCCTCTCCCCCCCTCCCATTAGTTATAAATTGATTAATTATCGCCAAAAAATTGAAAAGTTCGATTTTTTTGAAATGTTACTTTGAGCTTTAACGGGGGGGGGGGGGGGGGGGAGAAAGAGAATATGGATCAAAAATTCAATACATCTATCTTTGATCTTCCATTATTGGAAAAAGTCATGGAATCCGCAAAATATCGCGTTTCCAACTTCAATATTTTAATAATTTGACAACTGAATCATGAAAATTTCTCATCCCAGAACAATTTCAATTTTTTACCACGTATTTTTGTGTCCATTTCACTGTAATTTTTCGCACAGAATTATCAAAATTCGAAAAAAAGTTGATGAATGCTGCGTCCTAGTAGGTACTTTCAACGTGTGAAATTGTCAATTTTTTCTATTCACCTCGTCCAAAATACACTAATTATTGAATTTTCGGTGTTTGTGGGACGATATCTCAGAAAGAGGGAGGGGTAAGGGGTAAGTAGGCATTTAGGATGATTTTCGAACGAGTTTGAATATGAGACCGTTTTCATCTATCTTATCATGAAACCCCCTTTGAAATTGGCATATCAGTAGTGGTTGAGGTAAAATTTTGAAATTTAGTGATACGATTTTTTTTTTGAACTTTATCGATGGTGAACTCGAGACACGTACGAACGAAAAACGAACGATATAATATAATTCGTGTTCGAATTTATTATCAATACGTGTAGATAAGATGTTCGTATGTGTCGAAAATATGAAAAACTATCAGTATTTGAATACGATCGAAAAGTGCATTATCAGTGTATTTCGATAATACTCGTACATTATGAAATAGCCGAGCTGCGTAAAGAACATAATAATTTTAAAGATGCGTTGTGTCCCTTTGTTCAGATTCAAACCCCTTTGAACATTAATTTCATTTCATTACCAATATGTAAAAGTTGTAGAACTGTTGATGACAGGTTACGAGTTGAGAGCTTTTCGTTTGCTCGTTGTTTGGAAAAAGTATCATGGTAGATTACCCAAGTGACGCAAAAGCCTGCCGAGATAGGTGAGACCTTGGTTGTGTGCAACGTACGAAAAGTAATATGAGACGCTCCGTATAACAATTGACAAATTGGTCGGATTTTTGAAGATCGAGTTATTCACACTACGTCATAGCCCATAAAATTCGGAACAAAAGAAGCCCAGAACGAAGAAATTTTATTGAAAATTCGCGGAGTTATGAATTTTTGAAATTGAAAGTTGAAAAAAGTTGATTTTGAGAAAAATGATCTTGAAAGTTTTAAAAAAAATGTTTCATTTTTTCTTTTTTTTTTTAGCGTTTAAAACGAAATTGTGAGAAAAAGAAGCAGCTTAGGGAAAACGTGAATGGAAGCAAATTGTAGAGCGCGAAATTTCCTTTCAGATTACAGCATTTATTTTCGTCAAAATTTAAAAATGCTTAGTTGGCTTCTTATTGTTCAAAAACGAAAAATCATCAAATTTTCAACTTTTCTCATTTTTTGACATAAAGCTAGATTTTGCGAGGAAAGGAAGCACTCTACTGAAAAAATTATTACCCCCAAAGTGTAGAGAATTGAATTTGCTTTCTGCTATGAGCAGTTGGTTTTTCTCCACGAAGCCATGTTTCAAAGATATTTCACTTTTAAATGTTCTTCGTGTCATTTTTTTTTTAAATCTGCAAGAAAAAGATAATCGCGTTTTTCTGCTACTTGCGAACTCTGTTGGAACTTTTCAAACATACCGGGTGAAAGAGGATGAAATTCTCTATCCGAATCGACCAAAACCCGAAAATCGACAATTTCAACCCTAACATCTTATTTCGCGTTTTTCTCAAAAACAACTTTTGGCCCAAGTTGTCCCTTTTTGAACGGAACGTCTCATATGGATATCGTCGTACGATTTCACGTGAACGAGCAATAATAATTTTCGAATCGTGTGTAGTAACCTTGGACCTTGAGAGAGAACGTCGTCATATCGAATGAGTTGTGAATGAATTCAGTAATGTTAATTCACATTGTACTTCTATGTGTCGTTCCTTGTCCGTTCGGTGACACGTACGAAAGCAAAGCAAATTAACGAAGGAGTGTTTCAATCGGGTTGTTGAAATGGGAAGGAATTTGCGAGGCAGATGAGTTGTAATTCGATTCTTCGGTTTTCAAATTTCGGTCGAGATGAATTGAATTTTGCTGATGGTGAAAAGGTAGTTGGTGAAGGAGGAAAAAAATTGGAAAAAATAAAGAACAGAAATGAGAAAAATGGAAAAATGGTATTAACCCATGGAAATGATTTTGTTTGGGTGATTTCATTATTTCGAAGAATGTTACGATGGGAGCTATTAAATTTTCAGAAATTCAAAATTTTATCAAACAAGAGTTTCTGAAGTTCATTCATGACTCGAATATGATCACCAAAGTCAGTTTAAGTGACCTTGATTTTTTCTTATATTCAAGTAGTCACTTTACGAAATTAAAAATCAGAAATTGTCTGAAGTGGAACATGTTTCCTCCAAATCATGAAGTAAAAATTACTGTGAAGTATTTAAAGTTGTTGGAATACCTATATCAATTTGATTAAAATGATTGGAATTGTTTGGAAATTGCTGAAATTTTCTGAAAAATTTATAAAAATGGCTCAGTTATAAAAATTCTTGTTAATGTTGATGAATTTATTGTTTTGAAATTATTTTCAACGATTTTTATTCAATTTCATTTACATTTTTACAGTAATTTTCGTGGGTATTTTTTACATCATTTAAAATTTAGCTTCAAGTTTTGCTCCTCTTCTTCTCCTCTCCTCTCCTCTCCTCTCCTCCAAATTCTCATATTGCTAGCTAAGTTATGGAAATATTTTACAAAGTTTCATGTCAGTAAGGACTTGACCCTTTTTGAAAAAAATTTCGGAAATCAAATGGAGCGTTCTCTTGATAAAACTTATTGAAAATTGAATTTTTTTGTGATTGAGAAATTGATTTTTTAATTTTTAATTATTTTACAGAATCGATTTTGGAATGTGATAAGAGGAAGGACAAATTTTATGATATTTTAATGATTTTTACCCTAATTTTTAATTGAATATCTGACTCGAAAAATTTCAACTCTTTGAGTCACAAATTTATGATAAGGTCGTAGTTTTGATCCAAAAAAATTGAAAATCTTATCATTTTTGACTGAAATGAAACTGTAAGTCACTTTGTTGCACAAAAATGAATTGTATAGTTGATTTTTGGAAAAAATTAATGCTGAAAATGGAGAGAAACTATAAGGAAAGAGGATTTTTCAATTTGGCGAAATTCAAGTCTACAGATTTAACAACAATTTATAATAGAAAAGATGAATTATCTGAACAATTGAAAATATTATAATTTTTTTCAAATTTACAATCATGAATTGAATAGAGTTTTGAACATTATAATTTCTCAATTGTCCTTTCTTCAGTTTTGGACTCAGGTTCTGAAATCAGTAAAATTTCATGATTTTCTGCTTCTAGTTTCTGATTCTTTACTTCAATAAACAAAAATTTGGGGACCGAAACCGTTATGTTTTGGTGAAACCGTAACCGAAACCAAAATGAAAAAAATTTGAAATCAAAACCGAAAGCGATATTTTTTTCAATTTTAGTTTTCATCCTTGGCTCCGGAAATCATTGAAAATATTAATTACGGAAATTTCAACTCCTGAACCTGGACATTATGAAAAATTGATGGGAAAATCGCACTTTTAATCTGATAGGAATTTTGGAAAAAAAAATTTCGTGTACCTCGCTGTTGGTCACTTTTGGCTGATTCGTGAAAAAAATTGTGTATTTTTTACATTTTATGAATTGAAGGAGGGAGTTGAATCGTGTTATAACTGTGGGGTTTTGTTGAGGGGTGTTTACTGGCAAGAAAAACAATAGAAACCAGAAAATGGCAAAAATTTTATGATTTTACTGCAAAGAGCAAGAATTTTCAACTTTTTCCGCTTTCCTTGAATTTTTTAATTGAAGAATGAAGGAGGAGGTTCTTTTTTAGGCAAATTAAAAACAAAAAAATGGCCAGAAAATAGCAAAAAAATTATTTTTCAGATCCAGTAGACACCATGAGTTCTTGAATTCGATGTTAATGTTAATTTTCGATTGATTTATAAAGAAAACATGGTGTCTGACAGGTCCAGCTGCCCTGATAAGTCACCTTTTTTTCTAAAAGGTCATGCAGGTCCTGAAAAATCAAGATTTTTGATTAATTTACCCTTATTTACTCAATAGGTCAAGCTTTTTTCAAAAATCTAAAAAAAACTCCTATTTACCATTGAAAATTGATAAAAAATTGTTCATTTTATTTTTCGTTTTTTGGTCCGGAATTTATGCTATCACGGTATCAGCTACAAGCTCATAAATGTATAGACTTTTTTTTTTGGGGGGGGGGGGGGAAATAGAGTAGGTACTAACGTACAGACTCATGACTTTTTTTTTGGGGGGGGGTACTCGGAAAATTCATGCAAAAAGTCATTCCAAATGGTCAAGCTAAGTCAAGCTTTTTGCTTAACAAATTTTGTTAGAAACCCTGGAAAAGTTTTTTTTACATTTTCTAAATTGAATTTGAAATCTTTTTAGAAGGATGGAGAAGGGGGAATCCAACATTTTAGCAAAGTCACTGAACAATTTTATCTCCATCCTCGCATAGCTCCTCTCCCCTCTCGCCATTTTAAAAATAATTTTAAATCAAATATTGCGCATATCTGTCCAGCTCCTCTTACTCTCGCGACTTGAACAACTCGACGTAAAAATTTCCACCAAATTTTTTTAAGACGAAATACCGAAATATTACGCTGCGAAAATATGTACACGCGAGATTCGCTCGTACACAAACAACAACGACGAAGGCGTCGTCGACTCGAATCGTAGTCGTATTCGATAATAATAATGACGATGACGACAATAATAATGATAAGAACACCACCGCGGCTACCGGCGGCAACTCGGGTGGTTCGTCGAGTACGCCGCAACCGCGAGCGTTCGCCGAGAGGAAGCGAAACGAACGCATCCGCCACACACCCTTTCTGGTTTCTTTTCGATTTGGCGCTTTTATCGATCGCTCGATGCTGAGAAGGCTGAGGTGCGAGCGGGCACCGAAAGCTCGGAGCTTCGGGTGTGAATACGCGCAGGCGTCCGTGTAAAATATACGGTACGGTACCAACTCCTCGACACCCTTTCGCCTCGTCCCCCATGGGTGAATGGCGAGAAGTGAGCGAACTGAAAGCCTTCTACGGTACGAGCGTAGAATACGCACCCATTCAACATTGTACGATGTCGATGACGCGCCATGTTGCCACCGGTATCGTTTACCTATGGAAAAAGGGTCTCGTTTTGGTCCTATTTACGTCGTAGCTATTACATATTATAATCGTGTTACCTCGCCGGTATAGAAAATAGGTATTTTTCCTCCACCCTGCCTCCCATCACTATTTACTCGTCGTCTTCAGTTACCTGTACCGTGAATTTATTCCTAACGTGGCAGTAGCCCCCTAACCCTCGACCTTTGCTTTCTCACGGTATCGATGCCTCTTTCTCGCGACCAGTTTTTCATTCGTATTTTTCTTTTTTTTGATTAGCGTTTCGATTCTATCATTTGGGGAAGGGGATCGAATGCGTGCGCATCTCAGTTTTGTTTTGATTTTACGACCCACGAGGGGGTGGCTTTTGAGTATCGGTGAGAGGGTGAAAGGTGCACGAGTATTATGTAATTTTGAAAATACGTAATATCGAATGGGATACGTTACGAGGAGCGTCGTGTGTAGTAAGCATATTTACCACATTACGAAAGCTACGGCGAACGAAGCGATGATTGAGAAAAGGTGTAGCGGAAACGTGTGCCAGAAGGGTGTGGTAGGGCGATGGAGGTGCGACGAAAGGTGGAAAATATCGTACGTATATTTATTACGTAGCTACGCGTATGTATGTGCCTAATCTACGTTGATTGACAACGGGATGTCGACCTAATAGCTCGCTTCCCCTCGGGTTTCGTCTTACCCATAAAGGGTCGCTGTACGTTGCCCCCTCCCCTTTTCCATTTTCTGCTAGTTTGCGTGAAAACGTAAACAAGAAAGTTTTAAAGTGTCGTGCTGGTTGTGGTGGTATAGATAGCTTCGTCGATGATGCGAATTTTATGCACGGTACGGTATTCTCGGAAGGCAATTTTATGTATTTTTAGAATTTTATTGGGTAAGACTCGCGGATGGGTTTAACGACGGTGTTTTCGTGATTGAAAATTGATTGGATGGTGGGGGAATTGGGTCGGATTTTGGTGAAAATCGGTTTCTAATTCAGCTCCTTTTTACTTTTCTGCCGAAGGAAATTGGGTTGAATTTTAGTGAAAATTGGTTTTCGATTTTCTCCTTTTTTACCACCCCCCTCCCTCACGAGTCATTTATAATATTAAAAATGATCTAAAATTATGAAATTTGAAGAAAATTATAATCAACGAACGTATTCTTTGTTATTTTCGACTTTTGCAGGCATCACAGCGGGTCACTTTTTTAGGCTGGTTGTCACTTTTTTCGACTTCAGTAACTTTTGGTTACTTTTATGTCCAAGAGGTCACGTTGGTTACTTTTTTCCCCTGAAAAGTCACGTTTTGTTCGCATTTTCAGGCAAAAATTCAAATTTTCACGTAGAAGTTGCTATTTTTCAAAATTCTTAAAGAAAAAAAATGAAAAAAACAGATTTTTGCTAGTTATTAGTTTGAATGAAATTATTCACGTTTTTTCAGTTAATTTATCTTTGAAATGTTGGCAGAAAACTACAAAAAATTCTCCCCTCCTCCCAGAAAACTGTAAATAAAAATTCCCCCCCCCGAAAAAATTGAATTTTTGGTTATTTTTTGGTCAAAAAAGTTACTGAAAGTTACTTTTTTCTCCAAAAATTTCGTCATGATGCCTTCTTTTGCAGAGGAAAATTTTCTTCTCCGCCCAATTTTTTATAATTTTCACGTGGGTATATTTCCCCATTTTCTATAATTTTCACGTCATCGTCAATTTTTGAAATATGGTAGAATTATGAAATTTTTTAAATCTTGGGACTAGAAACGAGTTGAGATCGACTTACTGAAAGGGCAACTAAATGAAAAGTTTCGAGGTAAAATTGAATTTTCTGATTTTCTCGACTCTCAAGTACAATTTTCCTATTTTTTTCTGACTCAAAATAGAAATTTTCCAAGAAAGGTCGTCACTTTCGAAATTTTGCTTCCTAAAAATTGCCATTTTGCCATTATTAGGAAATTAGCTGTACCCTTTGATGCTCTGTTTGGTTCGACCTTGCGTGATACAAAAGATTTTCTATAGTAAAGGTGCCCACCAGATCGAAAAAGTGGGAAATTTTCCTCTAAAATTTACAAACAATTGAGAAATTGTGGAAATTGGAGAATCTATGAATTATTGATTTTGAAAATTGAGACTTTTTGACATTTTTACATCGCTTTTTTACTTTGAAACAGAAGAAAAATTTTAGTAGTTGTTTGAAAATTCGAAAATTGTCGTAATGAAAAAATTCTCTAGGAATTGTGCCTCTTTGTTCGTTCCAGGAAATTTAAATATTTGAAAGAGTAGAAAGAAATCGAAGAAAATCATTTTCCTGATCGATTTGCTGGGGGAAGAGAGAGGGGGACATGGAGAGTAGAAAAGAAAAATTCAATAAAATTGAAAGTCTGAAAAATTCAATTTTAAATTTCGGTAGTCTGATAATTGTTTTGAATACAAGAGGTCTACTGGCAAGAGAAACAAAGAAATCCAGAAATTGGCAAGAATTTTACCTTTGTAGTAAGAAAACAGAAAGAATTTTAATAATTTTACTGTGAAAAGCAAGAATTTTCAGAATTTTTCTCTTCTTTAATTTGTTTTTCTCAAATCGTAATGGAAAGTTTTTTGGGGTAAGGTGAGGGGGTAATGAAGCAAGAAAAATGTATAAAAATGGGGAAAAAATCCAGAAATTGGCAAGAATTTTCATTTTTTAGATTCAATAGATACCTTGGAATTCCTAATAAATTATTGTTTTTATTCATTGAGGAAATTTTTGAAGAGTTCTTTCGTACCATGCAAGATTTTGCCAAGAATTTTCATTGAAATTCATCTTTGTGGGTATAATTTTTATAAAAACATGATTGAGACCGGGGCACAGTGGGGCAAAATGAAAATTAGCGCGTCAAAAATCAAAAAAAAAAAGTTTCTCGATTGCGGCCAAATTTTGGTCACATGTCGAAGATACCCTAACTATTACTTCCCCTGAATTTTATGACTGTTCCTCATCATCTTATTAGCGTGGCGCCACTGAAGATAAGACGTTGCCTGTTACATTGTAAACAAGATAATATTGTATCTTTACTTGTCGAATATTAGCGCATGATGGTTTTGTTGTATTGATGAACTCTAATATATCGTTAGAAAGAGAATTTCATCAGCTATCGTGTGGTTTTTTTATTTTTTCAATTACATGATGTGGATTTGAGCAAAATGGAGAAGAATTAAGTACAATTTTATGCTAAATTCGTCATATGTTATGGTCATCAACTTTTCCGGTCCAATCCTGTCCAAGATGTTTCTTGCGGCATTCAACTACTTTAGGCATGTACTTTAAGTATTGATGAACAACTTTTCCCCCAACGTCCCCCCTTGGGCATAATTTGGCCCATTTCTATCAGCAAAATGGGGTATTTTTCATCACCGCATCCTCGGAGGAGGGGGTTGCGGAACCTTTGAAAAAAAAGTAATGCGAAAATTGGATTCAGCGGATCAAAATACTATAATTTTGACACCAAACACGATTTTATGAAAGAATTTGAATTTTTCTTCCCTGAGGGTGGGAAGGGGGGTTGCATGACTTTTGAAAAAAAAATAATGCAAAAAATGGATTCAGCGCATCAAAAAACACCACTTTACCCAAAAATTAGATTTTTGACGCGCTAAATTTCATTCTGCCCCACTGTGCGGGGTAAGGGTAAGGTGCCCCATTATCGCCTAGTGCCCAATGTCGACCACCTCGTCTATCTCCGGCGCTATGGGCGACAGCGAGCCGAAAATTTTTTTTTCATATTCTTCATCGAAAATCCGGAAAAATAAGACCACTCCGACATCCTGAAAGCCAAAACTCGCGGAGAAAAATAGAAAAGAAGAAGTTGGAAGGCCAAAAACTTTTTTTAGCAATTGCTTGCACGCCTTGGAATTTTTTCTTAAAATTATCGAATTAAATGTTTATAGTGGTTTTGTGATTGAGAAAGTTCAAAGTTTCTGATGTAATCATCGCATTTTAATAATTACAACTTTAAGTAAAAAAGAAATTCACTCAAAGTTCATTTTTATGGTGTGTCCCTTTATCGACCACCTATAATCTAATGTAATTTGTTGTTTTCAAGTGATTTCGTTTTTTTCAATTTTCTCGAATTTTGGTTGTAGGGTTGTCATTTTGGTCTCAAATTGTTCATCTGTGAAAGAGAAACACAAAAAAAATGTTTTCCGGTAGATTCCGTTCATAGCGGACAAAATCAGTGGGTGGTCGATATTGGGAACCCAAAATTTCGACCTTGCGTTTTGACATGTTTCAGAAAAAAATTCCTAAAAAATACTAAATTTTAACGGATGGCCCCGGGGCTTTCCACAATTGTAGGGGAAGGATGTAGGTATCCATTAAGCCATCAATGACATTTCCAGCCCTTAAACTTTTGAAATGGTGAGACTTCAAAAAAAAGTGGGCGATAATGGGGCACCTTACCCTTATAACCAAAGTTGATTGAAAATATTTGAAAAAACTTATGACTAAATATGAAAATTTTTCAAACTCGAGTAGAATTTTTGTTGGCTCAAATGTGCAAAATTTTATTTGGTGTGCAAATTTGGCCATTTGCTCTCTTTCCATCATTTCGGCATAGCCATGATTATCCATTTTTGCTCAAATTTTGGTCAGAGACTTTTTTTAAATTCAGGATTTTACTAAAAATAGAGGTTTGTCCCAAAAAAACGAAGTCCTGATACTGAGCAATTTTTCCTCGGTTTTTGACGTCACATATTTCGGATTGTTCAATTCATTCAGAGCTTGATCAAAAGGGGTAGGGGGTAGGAAAGCAGCTTGTTTCCCCTCTCCTCAAATAATGGCAAAATAACATTTCCAGTCAAAAACAATACATTCAGGGTGGAGAATTTTCAAGTGATGATGATGATGATGATGATGACCTTTTCCTGGAAAAATTTGTTTGTGCCGGAAAAATGGGGATAATTGTACTCTTGACTCTGAAAAGTCAAAAAAAATTCCATTTCAGTCAAAAAATTTCAATTTTGCTCCCCCCTCCTCTTGTAAATTAACTTTACTTCGCCCATGATTTTATCCCATTTTTCTGAACTCAATTAATTCATTGGTAAATTGAAAGGTCATTGACCTTTCTCTAAAGAAAAGTAAAACTGAAAAGGTGCAGCGGAGACGTGTCGATGTGGAATTTTCCCAAAGAATCAGAAATCTGAGTTTTTTCAACGCTACTTGCCGATAAAATTTTCCATTTCCGTCGCCCACACGTTTCCACCCATTGAAAATTGCTTTTCGATCGATATTTATTTCGCAAGTTTCGCGGCGAAATTACAAAATATTGTTCGCGAACAAATTTCACGGGGTATTTTTTGTTCACTTCGGTTTCTTTTTCGTTGAACGAGAAAAGAAAAACGTTCGGATGGAAATTTTTCTCAATTTCGCTCTCTCTTTCCTCGTATTCTCTTTTTTTCGCATAATCGAAACTCGAAGTCAGCCGCAGGAAAAAACCTTCGAAAAGTCGCTGAAAAAAATTCTCGCCACCGCGCGTTAATCGTGGAAAAAAGTTTCCCAAGATGAAATATCGAAAATTCGAAACTTAAGGGTGAAATTTTCGCGAACGACCCTGAGAGTATAGAAAATTCTAGCTATACGTTGTAAAGTAATTTTTCCGCCGCAGCTGCGAATATTTCGCTGTATTACGTACATTCGGTGGAAAAATACTGCGCTAAGATGAAGCGAACGAGGCGGTGGGTGAAAGATGGCACGCTCTCGACGATTTAGTCGATTTATATCGAAATTCGTCGCGTTTTCCTTCTGTGTTGTCGAGAGCCTTGATTTTTGCGAAAGCTCAGAGACTAAGGGGTGTAAGAGAAAAGAGAATTTTTATACCTCAGTTGAGAAAAGAATTGTTTTGTAAACATTCTCTTTGACGTTCGGATGTTGAATTACTTGAATATTCGAGAAAAGAGATAATATTGGACAGGGTGGTTTTATTTCTGTGCGTTGGCGAAATACGAGTTGGCCGGAGGGTGGCGTAGGCGATAACTCGCCAAAAAGAGAAAAAACCGCTTACGAAGGTGAGAAAGTTGAGGGGCGAGAATCCGATGTAGTACTTAGATAAACCAACGATGTATCGAGGTGCGCGCGAAAATTACGATAGAGCGCGGAACGGGGACGAAGGGGTGAACAGGGCCCGTACACCGGTACACGCAGCTTACCTTGTAATTGCTGTGGAGATGAGCGAAGAAACCCGGCAGGTCGGAGAGAAAAAAATTGAACAGGAGAGGAAAAAAAGGACCCTTTCCCCGCGTAATTTCGGATTTACGCGTTGAAAAAAACCCCAAGCACTTAGACTTGGAATTGGAATAACATCTCGACAGTTCCGTCGCTGCCCACCTCATCTGGCTCTTCTTTTTCCGTCGTTGAGCCGAGAAGGAAAAAACAGCAGCCAGGGGGGGGGTGATGCATGTGAATGGACTTAGGTATCATCTCCGAGTAGGACATCTCGCGTTGCGGTCGCGGTGGTACTGTGCTGTCGTACACCCTCCTCCGGCTGCGGATCTCAAAGGTACCCGAAAAATATGCGAGATGCTGGATCAGGATTCGCGGGAGGGGGATTGAAACGAAGGTACGCGTAGGCTGTTTTTAGCTGCGGCCGCGCAACTCGAGCCTCTACACCCTCGCCTTTTGTATTGCTGCCGGTGAAAATACAGAGGTCCAACGAGCACAGCGGCGAGAGATTACCGCGCGTACGCAGAATTTGAGCCTGGGTCGCAGGGTGGTGGCGGTGACGACGAGAAAAACAAGAGGGCGATTTGTTCCATCCGCCGTGCGATGGTATTTGGGCTCAGGCAGGGGAATTGCGGGGATTGCCTCGCAAGAAATGTGCGTACTGACGCGATTTTTGGAAGGGAAGAAACCAAAGGCAGACGAGATGCTGCGCGCATCTTTAACGCGTCAAGGTACGTAGTTCTGACGAAGGGGTGAAGGAGGATTGGAGGGTGGAATGTGCCGGTGCGGGCGAAATTCGCGTTCTCCTGTGCCCCGCGTGTATCTTCGTATTCTTTTCCACGTACCGATGCAGTCCCTTTAGGGGAGGTATATCTACCAGAGGAAAGGGTTGAAAAGGTGTCACTCTATGGCGATTATCGCGCCGCCAATGTGTGTGGCTTTGGTTACGATTGTGTGGCCTCCGCCCTAAACTTTTGCTGAATTTTGTACTATAATGCTGCTGCGAGCTGGTTTTTTGTGTGTGATGGATGACGTACCCCGCCCCCCACCCTCAGTATCAGGGTGTCTGCTGGCAAAAGAAAATCAGAAAAAACAGAAAATAGCAAGGAAGCAAGAATTTTCAACATTTTTCTCTCGGGTTTTTCAATCGAGGACCTTTGAATAGTTTTTCAACTTAATCTTTCTTTAAAATTGTAGTGTTGGGCAATTTCAGCAAAGAAAAATAATCGATTATAATCGCAATAGAAAATTCGAACGATTTTTTCTTTACTGTAGCGCTAGTGCTGCCAACCAAAATTTTGAAAGTTCCTTAAAACGGCTAAAATTCTCTTGGTCAAAATTCCTTAGAGAATTTTTATCCTTTTTTTTCACAAAGACGTCACTTATTAAGTTACCTGCCACCTGAATAAAATAAAAACGTAAAAATCGAACTGTTTTTACTTCAAATTACATTGCATGTCCCTTTTTTATACGTTTTTCTTAGGAAACTATGCATTTTTACGAGTGAAGTAGGCGAAAATTTAGTGCTATTTGAAATTGGGGAGGTACGTATTTAAAATTTGAAAAATTTTCTGAGAATTTTTCAATTTTTTGGACCAAAATTGGGCAAACATTTGAAAAAACAGGACGAAGTGCGAAAATTTGAGGAAAAAAAGAGGGTTTGGCCTAAAAAATGCGTCTTATTTGCGAATTTTTCATATATTTTTTATGAAATTTCTTAAAAATTTCTCAAAATGTGAAATTCCTCAACAAATTCCTTGAAATTGAAGAAAATGTCCTAAAGTTGAGGAATTTTGAAGAAATTTCAAATTTTTTGTCCAATTCTTATCTTAAAAACAGAAAAAATTAAAAAACTCATCAATTATGCGATTTTTTTGTGCCAAATAATCGGTTGTTCGATGTCGTTGAAAAATAATCGCACTTCGATTATTTTTTACGTCGATTGATCGATTACTTTAATAATCGCCCAACACTATAAAATTTCCGCCCTCGCTTCACTTGGGCAGGACTTCCATATTTTTTTCGTTGAAATGTCATTATTCGCAGGCATCATAGCAGGTCACTTTTTTGAGGTGTTTGTCACTTTTTTCGACTTTGGTCACTATAAGTCACTTTTTTCATCCAAATGTCACTAAAAGTCACCTTTTGGTTTTTTTTTCGCATGTTCAAGCAAAAATTCAAATTTTCACGTAAAAATCGCTATTTTTCAAAATTCTTAAAGAAAAAAAATTGAAAGGTGATGAAGATGATGATTTTTCAAAGAAAAATTTGTCCTCGCTTCGCTCGGGCAGTATTTCAATAATTCTATTTCTAAATTTGAAAAAATTCTGCTTTTTTAAATCAGTAAAGTAATTGATTTTTTAATCAATTCCCTATTTGACAGAATAAATCAATCAAACAATTAAAATATCACAAATTTTCAAATAAATTCATTTCACTGATTCAAAAAGGCACAGTTTTAAGAAAATTGACTGATTTAGATTTAGAGAGTAGATATATGTAGGTCGTATTCATTTTTCAATTTTTCTTTGCTCAAATCTGTATAAATTAATTATATGTGTATTTGCCTCCTAAAATGCCACTAAAAAAAATTAATATTTTTAGGTTACCTAATTTTTTCACTGAGTTTTGACCCTCTCCGTGCATTTTTTCTTGAATTCTCAGCCCTTTCTTAACAGTAAAAAAATTTCCCCCGAAAAAATCGAATTTTTGGTTACTTTTGGTTACTTTTTAGTCATTTTTTGGTCACTTTTTGCTCAAAAAAAGTCACTAAAAGTCAATTTTTTTCTTCGAAATTTCGCTATGATGCCTGTAATTGAAAAAATACCCCAAAAACTGTAAAATTGCCCCCCCCCCAAAAAAAATGAATTTTTGGTCACTTTTTCTCGAAAAAGGTCACTTTAAGTCACTTTTTTTCTTCGGAATTTCGCTATGATGCCTGTATTCGACTTTTTCAGTCAAATTTGAAAATTTTGATTTTTTTTGTCTGGAATTACCGTTATAGTTGCTTTAATCTAAAATTGTTGTCCTGGTTTTACTAGAGCGAAATTCCTAGAATTGCAAGACGATCTTTTAAGGAGGAGGGGAGGAGAAAGAAGAGGAAATTAGAAAACAATTGAGATTCATCAATTGAAAAAATATTGGAGAGTAGGGAGGAGGATATATTTTTTCCAAACCTCAGAAGAAAAGTACTGCAAAATTCGTTTGAAGGGTCCTCCTAAAATCCTCCCTGTTGATTTCGAGTATTTGTTAAACGCCTTGAATGTTTCTATTTTGCTCGTCAAGTAATATCTCATCAGAGTCGCTTTAAAACGAGTATACGCAGGGAGGCTTATTTTGGGCAAATTTGGAGCCAGAAAAATTGTATAAAAATGGCAAGAATTTTCATTTTCCAGTTTAATTAGACATCCTGTGCATCCATTTGTTGTGCTTTTTTTCTTGTATGTGTTCATATAAATGTTTGACGATATAATTTTATGACTAATTGGCGATTTTTTTCATCTTTGTTGCAGGATATTCGGAGGAGGAAGAAGAAGAAGAAAGATGCATCGAATTGGAAACGGTTTATGGTCGAGTTCCGGTAAACACGATCGTCGACGAATACATATCAGTAGCATTACTAGCCGAATACGCCGAATCGAATTACGCTTTTTTAAGGTAAGAGAAAAAACCAATCATTACGTCTTGGTAATTAGGTGATCGATGTGGTCGATGGACGGGTGGGTAAAGAAACGGAGGGAACATATGTGCACATATTTTCTGATGTGGTGGTCCCAATGCCGGAAAAAAGAATCGGAAGAGATGTGTGTGTGCGTAGGTGCGATAGCTGCTGCCACAGCATCATCGCTGACGACCACGATCACGACGGAAATACTCGCGAAGAGTAAGAGGAGATCGTTGTGTATTAATGGCGATGACGTATACGTAGGTGGTAGCACGTTGCCCCCAGCCCGTTCGTTCGGTACCCACAAGAAAACGGAATAGATTACAGAGAAAAGAAGAGAAATAATGGTAAATGGCGAAGGTTTTTGGAATATGGATGTGGAGGGAACGAGGGACGCGGTAGATTCTAAATTTGTATCGGTGCGGTACGTTTGGACGTAGTGATGCGATGTGACGTACGAATAACTAAACACATCAGAATTCAGATGAGAATAGTGAAGACCCCCAGCGAACTGTTGGGATGATGCCTTTGCGTTCGTTTGACAGTTTGTGGATGAGGATTTGATGGGAAGGGGTGGGGTCATTGTGTGCTTTTGATGTTTGGCACTTCGCGAGTCAGAATGTGAAACGAAAATTGAAGAATAATTATTGTGAAAATAGTGGAAATTGTTCTCAATGTAACAGATGTAGAAATTTGTTCGAAGTCGTTCTTTTTTTTCAAAAATTAGGAAGAAATGTCTAGAATTCTTGAAAAGTTGTAAAAATTGCTCAGACAGAAGATTGCAATTTCAAAAAATTTGTTTTGATAGAGGAAGAGAAATTACTCAAATATGAAAAAAAATTCCTGAAGAATTAGTCAAAATTGAGTATAAAATCTTTGAGATCATCAATTTTTCATGGAAAAATGAAAATTCTGGAAAATTATTCAGTTCGATGGAAAAATTGTTGAAAATGCTTGTCTTGTAACTCCTTAATTACTGAAAAAAATTTTGTTTTAGCAATTGGAGAATTTTTTCAATGCAGTGAGAATCGTCGTTAAAAATGCAAAAAAAACTTCCTATTTTGAGAAAAAAGGGTCCAAAATGGCGTTGAAAAATTCGATAAAAATATCAAAATTCTTGATTTTGAAAAATGGTTTTAAACAATAATTGAGAAAATTGTTCGAATTTCGAAGTGCTTGAAAACATCAAAAAAGTGTATAAATCATGAAATTTATTTCGAAATGTTGAGTAGTACCAAAATTAGGAAAATTCGTGAAAATTGGTTAAAAGTCGATGAAAAATTTCTTGAGCAATTTTCAAAATGTTGGCAATTCTTTGAATTTTTTTTCATAGTTTTTAACGCTTTGATCAATTTTAATCTCTTTCAATCATTTTTGTATTTTTTTGAACACCTTCGCGAATTTTTGAGCAATTTTTACACAATATTTTGACTATTTTCTTGGCCATTTCCTGCGACTTTATGGATTTTTTTCAATCTATTATCAATTTTTAGTTCATTTTCATGATATTTTAAACAATTTTTATCGTGAGCAGACAATTTTTATGTCATTCAATTTGCTTGGTAATCAATTTGAAGCGGGCGAAGTTAGAATAAAATGACAAAATTCGGTTTTATGTTCTTTTTTTGATATTTTCAACCCTTTTTGCCATGTTCTACTATTTTTGTGAATTTTGATCATGTTCTACAATATTTTTTTGTTGGTTCATTCATTTCAACAATTTTTACGCTATTTTTTCAATTATTTACGATTTTTATGTGTTTTTCGACAGTTTTAATGATATGTTGATGAATTTCCATTTTTTGTTGTAATTTCCACCTTATATTGGAAAATTTCTTTGTATTAAGATATTTTTTAAATCTGTATGGTTTCTTTTTTCCCTCACAAAGCTTCTACCTGCTCCCTCGACTTCTAATTTCGTGGGACCAGCTGTAAAGAATTACATGGCTTGCCTGAAATTTGTCGATTTCAAAAATTGCAAAATTTTTCATTTCGGTAGACTTCTTATCTGACCAATTTTCATCACAATTTGGCATTTTCAGTAATTTCTGTACATTTTTAGCACGTTCCACTTCCAGAATTGATGTTGGTTTGTTCAATTCTTCGAACTTCACTCTGTTTCAAGTTATTTTCGACATTTTTTCGTATTTTGACCCATTTTTCCAATTTTTACCACATTTTGAGGATTTTTATGTGATTTTCAACAAAATTAATGCTATTTCAAGAATTGGTTCAATTTTTATTGCGGACTTTTTTGATGCTTGTAGCAATTTTCTAGTCAGTTTAATCAATCTTGTGCATCTTGAAATTGTATTACCTGTTTAAATATGATCGATTCCATCATTTTTCATTTAGAAATGGGTTTTTGGCATTCCATCGATGTTTGGCGTCTCGTATATCTTATTGAACTTCGATGAGTCAGCATGATTTATGAATGTGAAAAATGAGTATATTCGTACAATATTGAACCTGTATCTTACTCCTAGTCGGGAATCCTTCGTCATCGAGGAGGATTACGTATCGCAGAATGGGTAGACAAACTCTACATACTCTTTAGCCACCTTTTGGAGAGGGGCTGAAGTAGGGGGGAAAAAGCAAATGGGGAAAAGGTAGGCAGGTGATGGTACGTGCCACGCGTCGTATCGAACTCCAAATAGGTACGTTGGACTAGACCAGACGAGACCTACACGTAATGTGCATAGTTAGCGTGGCTGGCGTCAATGGTCGCGGTCGTCGATGATGTAATTGTCGTCATACGACAAGGGAGAATCATGCTCGAAAGCCGGCTGCTAAGCTCGACATTGCTGCCTTCGCCGCCGCTCCATGGTGCGAGAAGCAACACCGGGCGGCTGACACCGTATGTGCGCTTTCCTACGTACTTTGCTGTGGCTGGAGCAGGGTTAAACGTGGAACACCTGGCTTCGACGGCGTACTGTACGTTTTGTACCTAATGTCGAATACGATCTGAAGATATAATGCGAAGGAGGGGGCTGAGAGGAGAATTTCGGTATCAATCCGCGAGGGTATTTTGTAATTAAAATCTGAGGCTAATTTTAGACGAGCGAGAAACCAAAGATGTAGGAAGTGGAGGCTGAAACGAAGATAGGGATTTATTTTGAGATATTGAGAGAGGACGTGAGGAGCCAATGATGGCTAAGAATGAGGGTTCGGTGCTATGAAGAGAACTAATACGAAGAGCTGGAGAATGGCATGCTGATTTGACAGAATGTTTTCTATCAAATTGGTCAATTTTGAGGTTGGTTCAAGTCTAAAGCTGAAAATTGGATGTTTTGGGTTCATTATTTCATGGGTAAAAATGAAAAATTGATGGAAAATTAGCTCGAAAAACTCTCCGACTGATTTCTCGTTCGGTCGATATAACTTTTTCTCGTTGGAAGCTAAAAAGGGGGAAAAATTGGTAGAAATTTTTATCAGTGACTAATTTCTCGTTGGATAGAGATGACTTTTTCTCGTTGGAAGCTAAAAAGGGGGGAAAAAATTGGTAGAAATTTTTATCAGAAACCAGTTTCTCGTTCGATAGAGATGTCTTTTTCTCGTTGGAAGCTAAGGGGGGGGGGGGAATTGATAGCAATTTTTATCAGAAACTAATTTCTGGTTCGATAGAGATGACTTTTTCTCGTTGGAAGCTAAAAAGGGGGAAAAAATTGGTGGAAATTTTTATCAGAAACCAATTTCTCGTTGGATATAGATGACTTTTTTCTCGTTGGAAGCTAAAAAAGGGGGGGAATTGGTAGAAATTTTTATCAGAAACTAATTTCTCGTTCGATAGAGATGACTTTTTCTCGTTGGAAGCTAAAGGGGGGAGGGGGGGGGAATTGGTAGAAATTTTTATAAGAGACTAATTTCTCGTTCGATAGAGATGACTTTTTCTTGTTGGAAGCTAAAAAGGGGGAAAAAATTGGTGGAAATTTTTATCAGAAACCAATTTCTCGTTCGATAGAGATGCCTTTTTCTCGTTGAAAGATAAAAAAGAAAAAATTGATAGAAATTTTCATCGGAGACTAAATTTCTCGTTCGTTAGAAATGACCTTTTCTCGTTGGAAGCTAAAAAGGGGAGGGGGAATTGGTAGAAATTTTTATCAGAGACTAATTCCTCGTTCAATAAAGATAACTTTTCCTCGTTGGAAGCTAAAAAGAGGAAAAATTTGTAGAAATTTCGATCAAAACTGGAATAGAGACGGTCTCGATAACTCGAACCAACGAAACAGTTATTTATTGCGCTAACGTCGCTCCGTTTGTACGTAGAAACGAGTAAAGTACGCGTCGATGACGACGTAGCCAATGGCCATTGCCCTTAAAGCGCAGACAGGAAGTTTATTTTTTTTTTTCAAAAGTATTTTATATCTGTAACTACGCGACTGCCATAGCTGCCGTCGCCACTGCGGCTGCAAGAAAATGAGAAACGGTTGGCGGTGGCTCGGCGGGCGCTTGCAGCACGCTCGCGACATTAGGGCGTTCGAGTTCGGTTCGGCAGGCGCGCAAATAAAAATGAGTTGAAAGTACCAACGTGTACGGAACGCTGGTACATTATACATAGAAAGAAGCTCGCGAAGAGTGAGAAAATAACACGTTATGTGTGGGTACAGAAAAGCGAGAGGCGAGGCAGAGGTGAAGTTGTATTCGAAATAGAGAAAAAGCAAAAACGAACGAGCGGAGGCGGTGAATTCCTACCGTATACTTCGGTGTTTCTTCTGTTGCCGTTGTAGTTTTCAAGAAAGTTTATTTTTAGAGGCGGCGCAGCGCAGCGCCGATCGCGAAATTCAGCTTGGGGAGACGAGAATGCCACCGCAGACACGCGTCAAGCTGCTAGTAAATCGCGTACTTGGCGGTGGAAATAAATCATCGGAGATGGCAGTGATTTTGCGTTTGTTGCATATGGTACGAAGGTGAAGAAATTTGCCATTTTGTATGTACTTTTTCTTTTCGTTCGAGAAAATAATGATGACTCGGCGAATGGTCGTTAACGAGTGATTTACTAGTCTGGAAGACGAAGCTTGCCGTCGGTTATGTAACAATGGGATGTGAGCTGTGGTGCTGTATGGGTTCGTAGATGCGAATAGAGAGGTGGGCATCGAACACGTTATGTTTTGGTTGCAACGGCTGCTGCAGCAGTGAGGCGAAGGTGTCATCGGCATGGGAGAGGCGAGTCATCAACCATGATAACGCAGGTCGGGTCTGTCGACGTAACGTTGACCTTGCAGTTGTAGTTCAATTTCAAAGTTGCGTCGGATTGTTGATTCGGGTTCGTTGGGTCGTTTTGTACGTGAATTGAAGTGATTTACTGGCCGAAGTTGTGAGATTGGTTTGTGTGAGATCAGGGGACCAATTTGGCCATTTTTTTTCCAAAAATGAAAATCAGCCATCAGGAGGTGTTGTGACCCTTCGAAGTATTGAATAGAGTATCCACTTTCTGAAAAACCTGGAAAATGCAGAGAATTTTGAAGGTCTGGAAAAGTCAGAAAATTTTGTAAGAATCCAGAAGAAGGATAAAGAACCAATTTGCCCGAATTTTCTCCAAAAATGAGAATCAGTCATCAGGGGGTGTTGTGACCCTTCGAAGTATTGAACAGGGTATCCACTTTCTGAAAACCCTGGAAAAGGCAACGAATTTTGAAGGGTTGGAAAAGTCAGAAAATTTTGTAAAAATCCAGAAGAAGGATAAAGAACCAGTTTGCCAGAATTTTCTCCAAAAATGAGAATCAGGTCATCAGGGGGTGTTGTGACCCTTCGAAGTATTGAAGGAACAGAGTATCCAATTTCTGAAAACCTTGGAAAAGGCAGAGAATTCTGAAGGTCTGGAAGGGCCAGGAAATTTTGTAAAAATCCAGAAGAAAAATAAATCATCTAAAAACGTGCGGATGCTCTTGACCATTATTTCTTGGCAGAATTTAAAATCTCTCCCCTCCTCTGAGTGCAAAAGGTCTAGAAAACCTGAAAAAGTCACAGAAACTCATTCTGAAATATTGTGAACACCTTGTTGAATATCTCGATCGGAATGCCAATGGACGTTACAAGATCTCAACTGACCTTACTAGCAAATTTTTCGTGTGTACTATTTGCAAATTATAAAATAGCATACTCTTATGTAAACATGAATTAGCTGATATGTGTGTTATCGGTCATGCTTGAGTTCAATATTTGTTGGTGGCATATTGGGCGATGCTCTCCAAAATTTGAGTTCAATGACTCTTATCAAGCGACTGATAATGGTTCAAAAAGAGCGTTCAGTGGTATAAAAATTGAAAATCAAAAATATGCCATTTTCTGGAATTTATCATTTCTCGATGACTCGATTCGCTGACCATTGTCGCAAATTTTTTTCAAGAATCATGTTCTGTAAACTTTTCAGATTTTTTGGACTAAATTGATCGAGTTTTCTTGACCCTTCGTGTGAATTTAATATACAGGGAATAAAATTTGACAGAGATGAGTTGGCAGGATTCGTACAGAAATGGAAACCCAAAAATTCGTATTTTTCTACCTTAGTGCTGATTTTTTCGCAGCAGAGAATTTGAAATTTGGACGGAGAGTGTATAAATTTTTGTAAATGTTCAACTTCGAAACATGGAGAATGATTTTTAAAATTTTATTCCTAATTTTGAACATTTTTCATATCTTTTTTTCTGCTTTTCTCACCATTTTCTGGAAGTTTTAAAATTGAAAAAACAAAAAAAGGCCATGAAAATTTGAGAGGGCTGTCCAGTTAGACACCTTGATGTTTGACTAAGGAAGAATGAATGACCTGAGATTTTTTTGAAAAGTGTCCTTATAAAATAGAAAAAAATAGCTTGAAATAATTGTGATTTTGACTGGCCTGTAAAGAGGGGAAACCTCGACCCGTGTTTTTTAGAAGGCTCGCTGGGTCCATAAAAAATTTTGTTTCTTCGCTTCGAGGGCCCTCAAATGAAAAAATGTTGGCTTGATCCCGTCTTATCGACGTTCGAAATACATTTTTTTGCTCGTGCATTCTTCCCTCTGAGCCCTGATTTTCTCTCCACGGTCCTGGATTTTGGAAATATAAATACTCAATTTTTTGATGCATTGAGTTTGCTTTTTTTCTCGTTACCTACCATTCGATGAAATTTAGTCATCATTTCTTATTTAGTACTTTTCATATATTTAGAGATGCAAATTGATTCTCTCAGAATTTGTTTGATAGTTTTTGTTACGAAGCACGAAACCCAAAAATTTCCACCATCAGTTTGATTAGTTTTTTAGAAACCGCAAAGTAAACAAGAAAATAATGAGATTTTGTCCAAAGTAACAAAAAAGCAAAGAATCCGGTATTTTCACCTCCCCCCCCCCGCATGGCTACCACTTTCTCTGGAAAATCTGGAGAAGTCCAGAAGCTTCGTGAATTCAAATAATTCCTTTAAAAGTTGCAAACTGAGATGAGAATTTCTTCGTTTTCTGACTAGAATGTTGAAAAAAAATGGAATTTTAGCGTTTTATCTGTAAAAATGTTGAATTTTCGCTTTTCAATGGTGTCTTCTGAACAATTTCATGCCCCTCCTCTCCTCTTCACTCCTAGAAATCTTGAAGAATTATTTTCAATTGGAAAAATTGCCCCCTTCTTATTTTTCAGGGGCTGAAATTCGTATTGAAGCAAACGTGTGTTTTCATTTTCGCATATGTAGCTATTTTACATGAAGGGCGAGTTGGAAAAACTTGAAAGAATTGAGCTGGAAAATTGAGAAAGTCAGGGAAATTTTTTTAGAAAAGGAATGCCAGTCATCTTGAATTTTTTGATTGAAAGGTGAAAAGCAGTGATTCCATTTATATGACTTGATATTTTGAATGAAAGATTTTTCACTTTTTACCAATCGCCAGTTGACGATTGGACACCTTGAGACTGATTCGTCGAAATTCATCAGTCAAAAATTTGTGATTTTGGCAGATTCTCTAATTGAGTTCGCTCAAAAGTCGCCAACAGGAAAGCAGCAGTCGCCTGAAATATGTTTTCTTATCGAACAACACTCTGATTATCTGAATGACTCGTCAGCCCATTTTCAAATCCAAATTCGACCCATCTTCCAATGTACCATTTAACAAATTACCTCTGCAACCATGGCCAAGTCTCATGCGCCAAAGAGAAAATATCAACTTTCTGATCTTGGCGATTTGTTCAAAGATTAGAAAGAACTTTCGCGCCATTTATTCATCTCTCATCTGGCATTCACAAAAGAACGGTCGTAAGGAAGGATAAAAACAACTCGATTGACGATTCGACCATCCCGTCTTTATTGGTCGCGACGCTTACGAGGTGGCGGTGGCAACCGCCAGATATCGACAACAACAACGATGACCATGAAGAAAAAGTATGAGAAAGGTCAGTCGTAACTCGTAACTTGAACATGGCCACTATTAACATTCTGCTGTGCTGTGTTGATGTTGAAAAAGGTCCCAGTCGGACGCGTTATTCGCTCCTATGTTTTGGTATGTGGATGTACCTACGCTTCACTTTCACCTCTGTCGATGCTGCTCATTTTCATCTCTCCAGTGACAGTGTCACCATGATGAGGTATTCGATGCTAGTCTCTCATTCTGCAGCAAGATTTTGAGGGAATGTGTAATGGACAAGATTGTACCATTGAATCAAATTCTTCGGCTTGATCTTGAAACTGGTTTGAGTAGATGATATGGCTTCGAATGTGTAGAAGTTCTGAATGGCGCAGTATTCTTGTATCTTATATCATTGGAATTTCCAGAAGTAATTTTGCCAGAAAAATTGCTTTTGGAGCTGAAAGTGTAGTTACCTGTCATGAAAATGGCAAGATTGTGTTTGGGGTCAGCATCGTATGACATATGTACACTGCTACATGTCTTCCAACTTCATTGTAGATACATTTTATGTTGGTACATGGTGATATGAGAGACGGAAAACGTCATTCGAGAACAGTCACGCTCCAAAAGTGTACGCATACGTTGTTTAATTCGCAAAGAAAACGAAAAAATTCCAAGGAAAATAAAGAAGAGCGAACGCTGTCGAATTTTTCTTTGCTCATCGGTGCGTACACAAGCCTAAACTATGTAGGCCAAGTACGCGAAGAGAGATTGAGAAGGAAGAAAAACAAGTATACGTACATGCTTTCCATTATTGTGCGGTCGGCAAGACATCGATGAGATGGCCGGGTATGTTGTATGTGGCAGCGTATGAACTATAGTTACATGCATATTCGAGTACTTATGGTGAGGTGATGAGGTGCAAAGAGGGTGGAATGTTTACGTTTTACTTTTTTTCTTAATTCTTTATTCTGATACATTCTCCTCACTTGTTGTAAAAGCCTATCCCCAGAATTGGTGGATATAGCATGTAAATTGGAAGCTTACTCGTATTCGAAGGAAAGGAGTTGAAAAGGGTGCAAGTTGAACTCGCAGCAGCGCGATGATGACGCTCGCTGGAGGGAGCTCCCAATCCCCACCACTGGTTCCCCTCAGGTCGGCTAATTCGTGCATTGAAATCGGTTCGAATGGTTGTGAAGGTGGAGTGAATAATGGTCCCTGGTTGCCGCGCACTATTGTCCATAATGTAAGGCGACGACCGAGGTACTGGTTTTTTTTGGGATCTCCTCGCTGGCGCAGGGGCTGGTCGAGGGGGAGGATGGTGCAGAGAAAGAGAGAGCCGATGTATCGCGCGAAGCATATGTGGTACCTAATTACGACGTTTTGGCTTTCTTTGTCTTCGCAACGCTCTGTTTGTCGGCGGTGGTGGCGGCTGCTCGAAGCTGTCCATCTTTGTCTTATACATAGGCCGGCATAGCTGATATGTCGAAGAAGAAAAGCAGCAATGCCGCGGTGAGGGAGAGGGCATGACGTGTATAACGTTTTGCTTTCGTTTTACGGCGACCTCCGCGCCACTACCGCTACTGCTTTGAAGGCAACTGCCAGCGAAGGGGGTCGGATCGGGTTGGGTTGCGGCGTATGTAGGTACGAGTGAGAGAAAAAGATGGCCGCGGCGGTGGTGAAGAGGAAAGCAGCAGGAAGTGCGTCGCATTCTACATGTATATGTGGTACACACACAGTCACACCGTGGACGCTTACATTTACACCGGCTTTGCTTTGGTTCGCGTATGAGCCTAATACCGTGGTGCTCGGTGCTGGGTTTTATACATTGGGGTCCCCCTCTTTTTCAGCGTTTCGATTCGTGTGTTGAAAATGTAGGGAGGTGGAAGTGAAGCGGCAAATGCGGCAACCGCGAAGAGCTGGATCTTCATTGAGCAGTTGGTTTGTTTACGGTTAGTATTGGCAACGATGCGCAAGTTCCAGAGAAGCTGCGCGCTCTTTTTTCCCTCCTGTTTGATGTGTATGGTATGAACAAGTCCTCGATTCCTCGTGGTTTGTTTGATGTTTATTACGAGTGTGGTTCGTATCATGAGCTCGAGTGGTAAGGGTATTGATCCAAAGAGTTCGATGAATTAGAGATGGAATTTCGTTTGAATTGGAGCTTACTGTGTGGCTGGAGTTGAAGATGAGGGCTGGAAGTGCGGTGAAGGGATATGTGATGATTTTTTGTGATGGAGAAAATGTATGGAGTTGCCAAAGCACATCAGAAGTGGTTGAGTCAGTTTTTTGAATCTATTGTTTAGAAAACGTGTGTGACATTCAAAAATTTACTATTTTTTTGATATCTTTTTCTCTTTACACAACTTTTGTTGCCAAAGGGTGTAATGTCATGAATAACTGACTGAAAATGAAATGATCTGCTGCAATCATCTTTGCAGTTGTCTACTGGCAATAGAAATGAAAAAAAAAAACCTAGAAAATAGCAATAATTTCACCTCAGTAGCCAGAAAACAAGAAAACAGCAAGAATTTTCCACAATTTCCTCTTTTCTTGAATTTTTTCAATGGCAGGATGAAAAAAAGATTCTTTTCTGGGTAAACTTGAAGCAAGAAAAATTGCATAATAATGGCAAAAATAGCAAGAATTTCACCTCAGTAGCCAGAAAACAAGAAAACATCTAGAATTTTCAACAAAAAAATTTTTTCTTGGATTTTTTCATTGGCAGGATAAAAAAAGGTTCTTTTTTGCGCAAACTTGAAGCAAGAAAAATCCAGAAAATGGCAAGAGTTTTCATTGTTTAGATCCAGTAGACATCATGCTTTTAGCACTTCTTGAGTCAAGATGGAATAAGACACTCAATGTTGTGCGTGATTTACAAATCTCAAGCTCCAGTAAGCTTATGAAGAATCTTTGATGTTGAGGGATTTAGGTAGCTCATGTCGAAGTTGTGTTAATTCAAGAAGCAACAAATTTGTTCTAGAGGCGATGAGGCGATGAGTCCACCAGCACACTAGAATTCTTGTAAATCTGATATTTGGATCCTAGAAACTACAAATATTTTTCTTGAGCAAATTTTGATATACAGTTTAATTTTTAAGGATCTTCAATTAGCTCTTGTAACAAAATCATGCAATTACAAATCATTTCCAACTTTTTTTTTTTTATAGAAATGGGGCTAAAGTAGAAAAATTTTCAAAAATGATGATTTTTTTGATTAAAAAACCAGCGGTGTGGATAACCAGTAGTTTTTTTTCGGGAGAAATTAAAAAAAAAACTGCCAACCAGTTGATCTCCAATACTGCCACCAACTAGCTGGTAGCCAAACTGCCAAAAAAATGTGAATGCAATGAAAATGACAAGAATGAAGAAAAACTTATACTTGTTAAGCAGAGTGAAACAAATGATCAATGATGAAACATGAAAAGAAAGTTGGAATTTCATTTATTCAAAATTTTTGGGTGAGCATCCGAAGTCAGTTGAATTCCAAAGTTCTTTTTATGCTCTATTATTAGTTTTTTGTGTACATTTGGCTATGTTGATTGATGAATGCTTGAGAAGTTGAAGTTTTTTCTTGCTCTGGTCATGTTTATCAAATTTAGATTACCATTTTTCACGGTTTTGGACTATTTTTGCTTTTTTCAACAACCAGTAGGTTGCAAAAATAACTGGTTAACCGTTGAATACCACCTAAAAAAAAAACTACCTAAACTTCGGTAGTTTTGCAGCAAAACTACCGGTTATAACCAGTAAGTTATTAACTGGTCACATCTCTGTAAAAACCCCAAAAAACGGTAACCTTAATCCATTATTCCAACCTCTGAGGCAAATTGCAATTGAAAACCCGTCACCTCTATTTTTCAAATTGGAAAACTGAAACCCGAATCTAAAACCTAAATGAAAAAAATGAAGGTTTTCCATCCCTGTGTAGAATTTACTGTTAACTGGGGTGACTTCGGACATTTTTCATTTATTTATTTTTGATAATACTCCAAAGTGGTTTATTCTATCTCAAATTTTGTCCTGAATGAAATATGGTGTTTACTCAGGGGAAAATGTTACCTCGGTAGCAAGGAATCAGAGATGTAAAAATACGGTATTTTTTTTTTGGTATTACACGACGGTATTATACATATAGTACTGTATAATACGGTATTTTAATGGTAATTTATTCTGACTCAAACTCCCACTCCAACCCTATTTTTCCACTGTGCACATGCGCAGAGCAAATGAGCACATAAAAATGGGGTAAAATACCGAAGATTACAAAATTATCATTAAAAAAGTCTCAAACTTACATAAAATGTTTAATTTTTCGAAATTTCTTTGAGCACACGCTGATTTTCAAGCGATTTTAATCAAAATTTAATAAAACATGTATAATACAGTATTATACGGTATTTTATTTTTGTGTAATACGGTATTATATGTGTATTATACAGCTGCATTATACGTGAATAAAATACCTTACATCTCTGCAAGGAATCCATAAAATAGCAAGAATTTTATTGATTTTATACTACAAAAAGCGAGGATTTTCTTCTTTCCTTGAATGTTTGAATCATAGAATGTGAAGAAAAATTTTTTCTGGTTAAATTGAAAGCAAGAAAAATTACATGAATATGGAAAGAAAAATTCAGAAAATGGCAAGAATTTTCATTTTTAAGATCCTGTTAACACATGTTGAAAAATAGTACACTAAAATCGCCTCTAGGATCGCTAGAATCGAAAAAGGTTGAATGTTCAAAGTCGCCCCAGGTTATGGTATGCAAATGAAATTCGATTCATGTTGAGGTGCTGATTCTGTTCCGAGTCCTGATTCCAAATTCTAGAAGCAATATCCTTGAAGAAATCTTGTGTAATGAAGAAATTTTGACTCATGCTGCAGGTTTATGTTAGAAGGTTTTGGATTGTGAGATGAGGTATAAATATAAAAGCCAAAGAAAGGATTTCAAGTCAAATTGTGAATTGCATCTTTTGCAAGCCTTTGAATTGCATAGATAACGATTCCAAAGTCATGTTTTGTGGTGGTTTGTTTGCCAATGGAAGTATTGTGATAGGATTTGAATGATGTTTGGTGCAGTTCTAGTACAAATGGTGACTTCCCATGATGGTTATGTTGTCTTCTCATGGATTCGATGCTTTGGGCTTTTGATTGTCCGATGTTGAGGTATGATTCCTGAGGAAGAGTTGGCTACAAAGACAACTCACATTCTATGGATTGCATATGTTACATCAGGCCGCTTCGGCACCGAAGCCAAAACCAACAATTCAGGATTTCTTTGCGGATGTATGGGTACATGTGTGTGTGAATGTTGGTGTATAGCCCGGTGCATGTGTTCACACACATACGCGCTAAAATGTCGTTGTGACGCGCAGCTACACGTCGTATGTGTATGTACGAGTACTCCGAAGAGTACTTACTTACACATATCTCGTTCACTAGTACCGCTGGCAGTGGCTGGTGCCGCCGGTGCCCGCGTCGGTGCGTGTGTACGCGACCCCACGAGTTGTAGTAGTCATTTTGGTGTTCGTGTCCGCCGCGGTCCGCGACCGGCTGGTGAAGTGGCGGACGCGGCGGCGGTACGAGGCATATTATACGGTACCAGTGTGGCGTTGTAATGTTGTTTAGTTTTTAGTTGGTACGCGAACGTGGAGCGGTGTGAACGTCGGATCGTTGTAGTCCAATTTGTGTCTGCGGCTGCGGTCCGTGATCCGTGCCGTGTGTGGAAAGTGGCGAGTGCGCGCGATATTGACGTTGGAATTGGTGGTGGTTTTTTTTTCGGGTCTCCGGAGTCGAGGAATTTTTTTCTGGAGAAAATCGCGGTTTTGCAGATTCTCTGTGAAGTTATTTTTGATGATACTGTGAGAAGATAGTGTCGATTTCTTGTTCTTTGTCGATATCTGCGTGTGTGTTTTACCCCCAAGCTGTGGTATTGTCCAAAGAAGCCGGCAGTGGCGGACTTGCCAGCAGATCTGTGTTTCTCGGTGACTACGATGAAGGTATTTGGCTTTGCCGATGGTGATGCTGGAAGCAGAGAGACGAGAAGAATGAGAGTGGCGGCCACGACGATTTGGCGCCCTTTTTCCAATCGTCCTCGTTCTGCGGGTTGTTCTTCTCGGATGAAGCCTCCATAGTGGTGCGGTGTTCGCTTTAATATAAAGATATGCTAGCGCGAATGTGCGATGGTGATGTGCTGTGCGGAGCGTGTTGGTGGTGGAGTACTCCACACGTTGTTTTTTTTCTCATTTCTGCGGTTTTGTGTGCGATTTTCGAGATATTGCGGAAACGGCCGCCGACGATGATTGAAACCCATGCTTCGATCGTGATAATGGTTAGTGTCCGACCTTATTATTAATATATTTAGGGGGGGGGGGGGTTCGCAGATCCAGTCGAGGTCTCTGGATCGTACGATTATTTTGGCGGATTTGTGGTTTGATATCGATGCGCTTATCCGTTGTCGCGATGATAATCATGGTGGTGGTTGGCGGTAGCGACAAGGATGGTGGCGGCGACGGCGGTGGCAACGACGATGACGACGGTGGCGGCGGCAGCGGTAGCGACTGCGAGAATAACCTCGACGCGTGTTAATGAACTTGTCGGTCGGTGCCATCGTTTCGTCTATGAACGTTTTTCTTCTTCGTCGTTTTTTTTTTCAATATAAAACGCGCGAGTGTGTACACGATATGATGCGATACGATGAGAACGCGCGCATATTAAAAGAGGTATTTGAGCGTGCGTGCGGATACGCGGATGTGTGTATTTATTTACCAAGTTACGATAAAAATACGTTGCACGGAGTGTATTTTCGGATTTGGAGTGTTTGGGGAAGAGGTGGTCAGAATTTACGGAAGATGGAGTGTTTCTGTGGTGTTCGGTTTATTTTGTCGTTGGACTGGGATTTTAGGAATTTCAGTTTCGCGTGGAGAAAGTTTGTTTATGAATGGCGATTCGAAAGTGAAGTTGGTGCATGGATGAATGGATAATTGGTTGGAGTTCGCAGCGTTTGTGTGATAAGACTTGGAATTTTGGATGATAGAATTTATTTGTAATTATTAATATTTTTTGAAAATTTTACCCAAAAATTGGAGAATTTTTCTACGTTGATTTTTTTATCAAGTCGGGATGCACTTTTTGAAAAAAAGGCTTCAAAATTGAAAAAAAATCTGTTTCCTGGCTGGAGTAACCGGTTTATTTTTTGAAAAAATAATGATCGAACGAATTGAATCGAGCTGTGTATTTTTGAATGGATCAAAAAGCATCTCCGCTTCAAAAAATGGGGAAATTTTTAATAACATTTCATTTTAATCAAGTTTTCTAAATTTTACTAACAATTTTTTCCAATTCAATGATCGTCAGTCGGTTTTGGATCAAATTTATTTGCTAGAAGTAGTGAAATTTGAATGCTTTTTACAAGACTTCTGAGAAATTGATTCGATTATTGCAAAACTTGAACTGATTCGAGGGGTGAAAATTTCCACCATTTTTATTTGTTTTTCAGGAGATTATGTACATTTTAGAGGAATTTTTCAACGTTCACATGATGCAGATTTTTTCGAGGGATATATTTTTTCATCGAAATGAGCTTTTTTGTGGCATAGCCAAAGAAATGGTCAATTTTAATGCAGAAAAATAACGAAAATTTATAATTGAAAAAATTTATAAGAAAGACCAGATTTCTAATGAGAAAAAATTGACGGAGCTCTCTAAATTTGAATCAGTCAATTTGGTGATTAAGTTGAGAAATACTGATTTTGTTCTAAGAAATCAGTGAAAAATAATAGATCTTCGGAGATGAGATGATTCATTTCTACTCTCTCATTCCGAATCAGTGAAAAGTCACTGATAAACAGTCTGAATTGCAGCACAGGAAAAATCAGTGAAATTCACTGATTTTCAGTAATTTTTCACTGATTATCCGAAGAATTTTACAGATTTTTCAGTAAATTTCATAAATATCGCTTAGGTTTTCAGTGAATTTTCACTGATTTCCAGTGATTTTCTTTCACTGATTTATTACTGTACTGCAATTCTGACTGTTTTTCAGTGTTTTTTGATAAATTTCAGTTTCACTGATTCAAAAATGAGAGAGTAAGATTCCAAAAGGCAGAATTTCACTAAATTTAGCTTGTTCAAATTTTGACGATACAAGACACCAATTCTATGAGAGTTGAAATTTTACCATTTTTTTGAAAGGTTTGGTGAGGAATTTTGGATTTGGCGTGGTCATTAATTTAGAAATTTTAACTGCTTGATGGATTCTCTCCTCTTTCCCGATCCCTAATTTTTTTTTCGAGGAATGGAAAATTTTCAAAAAAATTGTTATCAAATTTGATAGAATTGACTTTGCAAATGGAACAGAATAAATTCGAATAATCGAATTGAAATGCTCAATTGATCAGATTGAAACTCTGTGACGAATTAACGAGGAGAGGAAGTGTGAAATCTTGGATTTTTCAAATTCCTTCTTGCCCCTCCATTTTTAAATACCTCAAATTGGCTGTAGTATTCATAATTTGTCAAATTTTTGATTTTGAGTTTTTTTTTTTACTTTGAAATTTTGTTAGTTCTACTCTGTCATTCTTAATCTGTGAAAAATCACTGATAAATAATCAGAATTTAATCAGGGGAAAATTGAGAAAATTGTTTTATTTTGTTGATTTTTCACTGATTTTTTGTGAAATTTTTTCCTAATTCAATAATTTTTTTTCAACTCACTAATTTCCTCTTAGTGGACTTTTTTTCCTGATTTCTCCTTCGGTAATTTTATGGCTTCTATTCAATTTTTCAATGACTTTTTACTCGTTTCACCAATGTTTCGCTGATTTTCCCTGTGCTGCAATTTCAGCTGTATTTCAGTGATTTACAGCTCACTTTGGAACCATTTTCAGTGAAAATTCTTCGAAAAAAATCTAGAGACAATTTTCTTCAAAAATTTTACTCTGCTCGTTATGCAAATAAAAATTCCCACCGTCTCTCTACCCCTCGACTCCTCATATCGCTTCCGTCAAAATACGTTATCAGTTCGTCGTAGTACTATCATTTCTCGGTATCCTCTTCATATTCTTGTATCGTTCAAGTTGTTTCTACGATTATGTTCTTTACACGTACTCGAAAATACGATAAACGTATCGTAGACGAGAGCAAGAGTCATTCATGAGCGAAAGAAAAATGAAGGGTATTCACGAGCCGGGACGAAGGTACCACTCTATCGAGTAAATAAAACCCAACGAACGCGATAAATTAGCTATCGGCTGTTGGCATAATTTCGTTGCTTTCTTATCTGACGTATGTACTTGGACACTCTCGATGTCGGTCGAAAGTATTTTAATTCATATACGATTAAAGACCAGGTAGATTGGCAGAGCGAGGAACCTAGACCTGTATTAAGTATGCATAACTTCAGACACGTGTTTTTTCTCTCTCGATCGGCGAAATTTCGAATGGTCAACAACCATCAACCCTTTACCTTGATTCGGGTTGGCATTTTAATAGGCGAAGTTGACTAGGTGTTGCGGAGGTGCGGAGAAGCAGGCGAGTCAACTGGCCCTTGACCTGTGCGTGATTATATGCGCGGAATTTTTTCGCACGGTTAAGTATGACTGGTGACTGGTGTATGTGGTGTTCGGTCTCTCTGCTGTGTGTGTACAAGTCGTAAGGTTGCTCGGTTATATTCGTGCTGTATAATTCGAATTATACCGCTGTGTACGGAGGCGAAGAGTTAGTCAAATAGATCGGTTCTTGGAATAGAAGTGCTGGTGTGGTGACCCGAGCCACGGTTGGCTTTATTGAGTCATTATGATGACGTGTAATTGCGTTTTTGTTGCTCGAAAGAAGGTAATGCTGCGATTTAGGTGTTTTTTCGAAGAATTCGATAAATGGTTTCGCGATCCATTAGGTGAGAAATTGAGCAGATTTATGGAGAAGTTGGCTGTAAAGGCGATCGTCTGAATGTGGTGTTTTATGTGACAAGAATCTGAACAGAAGAAAGAGGTCTTTCTACAGCTTGGGTATTGTGGTGCTGGTTGTTTGGCGCCCGCGAAACCACATGGTGCCATTCAAGGTTATCGGTATCGGAATATAGCTGGTTCTCTCTATTTTGTCTTATTCTTCTTTCGTTCGAAAATACCTGTATACGGTGTTCCTTTCTTCGGATTCGAGCTCGGTTCACCATTTTTTCTCCCGAGATGTTTCTGAATTGAAAAATTACCGAAGTTGGTAAACTGCTCGTTCTGAACACTCGGTGGACTTCTCGAGAGGAAGTTTTTTCTATTGGCGGGAAATTTTGAAAAAAAATTGACAAAGGGTATAGCCGGGTTTTTGGTGAAATCGGCCCCCTCTCCGATTTTCGATTTAACCCCCTCAGGTGGTGTACCTTGATGTAAAAAAAATTCAGAAAAATTTTTGACCCCCCAACCCCCTCCCTTTCGGAGTTATGGCCATTTTATTGCATTATTTTCAAGAATTTTTAATTTCAATGGAAGTGAAGGAAATTTTCTGTTCTTTGGCACAAAGTTGCATCTCGTAGAGGTGTATTTACGATAATTTTTTCAAAAATTTTGGTGCACTCCTTCACGTTGTTTCGCCTATTTGAAGTTTTCAATCGTAAAAAACGCCATATAAACGAAGAGCGACCACTTTTTAAAAATATCCCAAAAACGTGTTTTTTAACGTAGATTCACGTCACGTATTCACTTTTGGCGACTTCGATGCACCAAGGGCCAAAAATTGCGAAAAACCGTACAAAAATGTTGTTTTTTTAGCATATTTTTCAAATTTTGAGCGTTTTGTAAGGAGAGAAATGGCTGAACGAAGAAACTAACGTCGGATTCGTATTTATCGGGTCAATATACCCTGATCAACACCCTTTTCGCGGTCGTTTTATTTGAAGACTCGAAATTCGCTATTTTTGTCATGAAAATCAGTGAAAAAGGTGAATTTTGAGACTTTACGCAAAACGATCGCGAAAAGGGTGTTTATCGGGGTATTTTGACCCGTTAAACACGAATCCGACATTAGTTTCTTTATTTGAATGTTTTTTCCGTATAAAGCACTCAAAACTTGAAAAATCTGCTAAAACAACATTTCTCCATGGGTTTTCGCGATTTTTGGACCTAAGTTCAAAGAAACAGCCAAAACAAAATACTCAGGGAAAATCTACATTAAAGAATATGAAACTGTGCAATAGGGTGGAGCGAATAACCCAACTTTCAAAATTTAAAATCCCTGGGTGCGGAAAAGTGGCTACTAGTAGAAATAAAACAGTGTACAAAATTTCAAATCGATTGAAAAAAGTTTTGAGGTGCCACCAAAACATCAAAGTTTTTATGCCTCTCAATGTGGACTAGGCATGTGTTGGCAGCTCTGTGCTACTGATAAATTCAATCGTTACGTGTTTCTTATCGCTGAGGTGCAGTTTTTTCATTGAATTTTGACCATCCTAATTTTCTCTAGAATTCTCAGCACCTCCTTCACATAATTTCCGAGTGCTCTTATTGGTAGGATAAAACAGAAATGGTCGGAAACTTTTTTGTCTATTGTTTCAAAAAATTACTTTTTGGCATCTGGAACATGATTTTGAGATTGTTTTCTTTGAAACCCCTTAAAAAATCTGCAGAGGGAGGGGGGAGACGCAAAAACCAGAATATCGAAAATTTTCATGTTGGTATAGAAATATAGATTTTTCAACATTCTAAAAACAATTTCGACTTCTGACGATCGTTTCCTTTTTTTCAAAAAACTTGAATGGGGAATCTGATGAGAAAAAGTAAATTTCAAAATTTGTAAAATTTTTATGTTTGATATCAAAATCAAAGTTTCTTGGCATCCCAAATGCGTTTCAATACCGAGGGTCTCCTGGTCACAAAATTCATGAGAGAGAGAAAGACGTTTCAACATTTCGTTCTTTAAAAAAGTTCTGTGACTTTGCATGAAAAATTTCAATGTTTCCCGATTTCCCAGATTTATAAATAAAACCCACAATGTACCTATGAGATTTTACATTGTCGAATTACTTGGCGTTCGAGGACAAAAACTTGTCAAACAAAGGAAATTCTTTTCAAAAAATGATTTAAAAAGCTCAAAATTTTACTTTTGCCAAAAAAATTCTCGAATCAAGGTAAATGTTCATGACTTTTTTGAGTAGTATACAGTATGTATTGAAACGAATTCGAGATGGCAATTAACTTAGATTTTCATACTAAACATGAAAATTTTCCAATTTTTGAAGTCGACCACTTCTCAACCGATCTTTCCATTCGTTTTTTTTTTAAAAAAAAGATCAGAGATCAAAATTGTTCTTAGGATGCCAAAAAATCGACATTTTGAAATCAAACGTGAAAATTTTCAACATTCTGAGTTTTGTTCCTTCGCCCTGTGTAGCCGTTTAAAATAGTTTCAAAGAAAACAATTTCGAAATCGTATTTGAGATGCCGAAAAGCTGTTTTTTGATACCGTAGACACAAAAATTTTCGACAGTTTCAATTTTATCCTACCATAAGCACATCCATAAGTTATGTAAGATGGGTGCTAAAATGAAGGTGGGCCGTCAAAATTCAGTGAAATAATTGAGTAATCTGTTATTTCAGCGATAATGCATACACCGATTTGAAAAAAGAAAAATTTCAGGATTTTTGGAACAAACAATTCACTTCCTAAATCTGAATCAGTCAAATTAAATCTAGTAAAATTCTACCTCTTTGAATCAGTGTAAAAAAATTCAACTGGAAATTAGTAATTTTTCACTTAGGTATTGATTTTTTTTTTTTGAAAAATTGGGAATTGACTGAGAAGTAGGTGATTTTACTGAATGATCAACGAAAATCTTCAATGAAAAGTATTTTTTGTGCAAGTTTTTAAAATATTTAACAGATTTTAATTTTAAAACTGAATATTTTAGCGATCTCATCGACTGGAGTAAGATAGAACTCGCGGAACCACCCCTTAAAATCGTCTCAATTTATGCCAAAATTCGATGCTAAAACCTAGTTCAAAGTTCAACCTATAATTGCATTTTTATGTTTGTTTTACGTTTGATAAAATATTAGTAATATAAAATTGCGAAACATACAAATTTTTCACTATTTTCATTTTTCTCGGCTGTGGTGGCACCCCTAAACATTGACCCCGGGAGCTGAAATTTTGGAGGACGATTATACTCCTATCAAGGCCAATTTTCCACACCCAGGCTTTTCATTTGAAAAAAAAGTTGAAAAAAAGGCCGATTTCACTCCACCCTACTGTGCAATACACTACTAAAGCAAGAAACACAACATTACCCTCCAACCTTTACCTAGTGCCCACTTTGTCAACCGAAACGAAAGCTGCGTATTTGAAAGAAATTATACTCGTACCATTTGGTTTTGGATCGGCGAATCGCGAAAAACTCTGAAGTTCGGTAATTTATGATTTCCGCTCTCTATATGAGCTTAGGGGCGTCTAGAGGGCCCAAATAAAAAAACGAAGGCCAAATTTAAAATCAGAAACCCAAATTTCATTTTATAATACCACTTCCATTTTATAATACCACTTCAAGTTATTAGTTTACTACCCGAAATTGAAATTTTGGCCTAGTATTAGGTATCCAAGTTCAAAATTTACAGTTTCATATTCTTTAATGTAGATTTTCCCTGAGTATTTTGTTTTGGCTGTTTCTTTGAACTTAGGTCCAAAAATCGCGAAAACCCATGGAGAAATTTTGTTGTTTTAGCAGATTTTTCAAGTTTTGAGTGCTTTATACGGAAAAAACATTCAAATAAAGAAACTAATGTCGGATTCGTGTTTAACGGGTCAAAATACCCCGATAAACACCCTTTTCGCGATCGTTTTGCGTAAAGTCTCAAAATTCACCTTTTTCACTGATTTTCATGACAAAAATAGCGAATTTCGAGTCTTCAAATAAAACGACCGCGAAAAGGGTGTTGATCAGGGTATATTGACCCGATAAATACGAATCCGACGTTAGTTTCTTCGTTCAGCCATTTCTCTCCTTACAAAACGCTCAAAATTTGAAAAATATGCTAAAAAAACAACATTTTTGTACGGTTTTTCGCAATTTTTGGCCCTTGGTGCATCGAAGTCGCCAAAAGTGAATACGTGACGTGAATCTACGTTAAAAAACACGTTTTTGGGATATTTTTAAAAAGTGGTCGCTCTTCGTTTATATGGCGTTTTTTACGATTGAAAACTTCAAATAGGCGAAACAACGTGAAGGAGTGCACCAAAATTTTTGAAAAAATTATCGTAAATACACCTCTACGAGATGCAACTTTGTGCCAAAGAACAGAAAATTTCCTTCACTTCCATTGAAATTAAAAATTCTTGAAAATAATGCAATAAAATGGCCATAACTCCGAAAGGGAGGGGGTTGAGGGGGTCAAAAATTTTTCTGAATTTTTTTTACATCAAGGTACACCACCTGAGGGGGTTAAATCGAAAATCGGAGAGGGGGCCGATTTCACCAAAAACCCGGCTATACCCTTTGATGAATCAGAGCTCTCTGAGTACTAAGCAGAGTCGAAAAAGTCAACGTAATCGATCGGAATGTGCTGATGGTTGCAGCAGATGGTAAAATTGTCGGCTGACTAATGCGACTCCGGCTATTGGCGGTTTTCGACTTCGGCGTTAGTTAGCATCGCTTCGTCGTTCCACGTAATAAAATTCCGCAACTGCCAATTAACCCCATTTACGACGAGAAAAAAAGAAAGAGACGAAGCAATACCGCACGTACAACGAAGAAGGATGAATTATTGGCCAAATGCATTCACGTACATGTGTTTGAAGCGAGATGAAGCCAGAGAAACACATTGATGGTGGAAGAATGGTCGGATGCCGGTGTTGTGTTGAAACGGGGACGACATACTTGATTTGTAACGCTGGCGAGTGTGGAAAAGAGCGAACGGGTTGCCGAAATTGATCGATTCTTGGAGAAATGAACAAACAGTACGCAGAGCACGGAGCCATTAAGGTGTCAAGGAGTAGTGGCCATTTTGTGATTGTTTTCATCGGTTTGGATGCTGGTCGTGGCGGATTCGACGCTCTAGTTAGCGAGAGGAATTCGATGGTTGGAGTGAAGAACAAGAATGTTGAGCTGGAAAGATTATAGTTGAGGAATGAAAAGAGGTGGTTGTTGGATTGAGTTTTTGAGCGATGGATCTGCACAAATGAGGTTAAAATTTGAAGTTGTCGATTTCCATCTAAATGTGATGGTTTTGTCTGTGAGTAGTTTTGGAGGGGCAGATCAGAAGGAGTCTCTAGAGTAGATATTTATCATGAATTGGTCTGTTAATCTGACTACTCTCTCATTTCTGAATCAGTGAAATTTATCAAAAATCAGTGAAAAACAGTCAGAATTGCAGCACAGTGATAAATCAGTAGCAAGTCAATGTAAAAAAAAAAACAGTGAATTTCACTGATTTTTCTTGTGCTGCAATTCTGACTGTTCATCAGTGATGTTTCACTGATTCGGGATAAGAGAATACTTTTTCTTGCTCGAAGAAAAAAGTTTTTGAAAATTATTTTTTGGATGCTGAGTTCTCCAACTGAAAATGCCTGCTTTTTAAATCTAAAGAAATTCTGCTGTTTGAATTCTTCAATCAAGAGTTTTTCAGTTGAAAATCAGTGTTTTTTTTCAGTCACAGATCACTAATTTGTTCAATTGAAAATCCTCCCCCTTCCTCCCCAGTCCGCACCATCCACTACTTCCAAAAAAAAAAGTTTTTAGCAGGTTTAGAACCAACAAATTTGTCTCCAACTGAAAATGCCTGCACATCAAGTCTGAAGAAATTCTGCTTCTCCAATTTTGCAGTCAAAAATCGCCTATTATTCTTCAGTAAAGTGTTTTTCAGTTGAAAATCAGCGATTTTTTTCAGCCACAGATCACTAATTTGTTCGATTGAAAATTGTGTTTTTTTCAAACAAATATCAATGATTATTGCTGTCAAAATTCACTCGACTTTTTCTAATAAATTGACTAAGTGATTGAGAAACCTAATTGTTGCTTTTCAGTGAAAATTCATTTCACTGATTTTAAAAAGTGATCATGAAACTAAAATGATACCTGCAATGTAAAAAGTCTCATTAGAAAGAAAAAAGCTATTTAAATATAAATCAGTCAAATTTAGTGAAATTCTGCCTTTTTGAATCAGTGAAATGAATTTCCTTTCAAAATCAGCAATTTTTCTCGGAGTTGTCTTTCAAAAAACACTGATTTTCACTAATTTGGTTGTTGAAAATCAGCAATTTTTGACTGTAAGATCAATGAGAAATTACTGAATTTTCGTAATTTTAATTTCATTGATTCAGAAAGGCAGAATTTTATCAAATTCGACTGATTCAGATTTAGAAAGCTTGTTAGATCACTCAAACTGTATTCTAAATCAGTGAAAAATCCTCGATAAAGTAAAAAAATTTCAGCATAGGAAGGATAAGCAAAATTTACTGAAAATCCAATAGTATTTATTGAGTTTTTATAAATTTGACAGATTTTTTTTCATAAATTTCTCTTCTTGCTGAAATTCCAATTGCGTATCATCAAAAATTTTCACTGATTTGTCAATGAGAGAGAATCATCCGATAAGAAGGTTGAAACTCGAATAATCTTTTTGGGAAGCATTGTCCGATCCGGCACCGAGGATCAGGTGTTAAATATCCTGAAACAAGAAGAGGGGAAGAGAGCAGCGACCTATAAGACTGCTTCTCCTGCTCATAAAAAGTAATTCAACAGTGAACTATTCTTCGGAGTTGGAGATGAATTTTTGCGTATTATAACAAGAAATGAAGAGGAGGAACGTCCAAATTTCGAATTTTACGTAATGCCAATTGTGAGTTATCTGTTCTGAAGGCATTTGAATGATGATGACGTAGAATTAAGGAATAGAATCAATTTCATTTGCAACAAGGTGTATTTTTTCATTTCCTAAATTTCTACTGATCAGAAGAAAAGTTTTCGCTGCCTTGGCTAGAATTGGAATTCGAATAAAGGAACAGGGTAAAGAAACGGAACGAAAAAAGGTAACTGGAATGTGCATTCACCAAGTATTCCTCATTTCTAGTCCACAGATTTCCCCCTTCAACAAAGAGCTGTATTTTGTTGTTTTGGAAGGGTGAGGTGGGCAGAGGGCTAGCGTTATTTTGCTGCATGTAACAGCAAGGCAACGGTACATCGTCGACAGGGGTACCTCAGACGACGCCATTTTACTCGCTCTGAAAAGGTGCAGAAGAGAGAGTCAGATGTGCGAACGTGTGTTAGTTGGACATTACAGAAGGGGCTTTTGGACGAGGGAGGGGGATTAGGCTACTTAGGGTTATTTTTAACGAACCGAACGGGAAGTTGTGGCATGCGGCGATAGGACTTGGGGGGGGGGTATCGAATACAGGATATGCAGAGGCCAAAGAACCATCGAGAGGAGGTCGATCAAATCGAAGGGTCGTGTTACGTCTGGAAAAAAGTACGATGCAACGAAGGTGAATCCCTATGCTCTGGCATTCGATTCCTGCCAGTTAAAATAATAGGTAAAATAGGTGGCGGAGTTGGTGACGCGAGATTGACGCGGTTTTGATATTTTTAGACGTTTCACCCCATCTTCTCTCGGATCTTACTCTAAATTTAACGAAACACTCGCGTTGCTGTCGAATACTCTTAGAGAAGGCAAAAGTCGGTTGATAAATATCGAAGCTGCGGCGTCGTTGCGAAGAACCGCATAGAAGAGTCGCAGAAGCATGCATTCGGGGTGATGGAGGCATCCGCGAGAGTAAAGAGGAAGGGAGGAAGAGAAAGGGTCAGTGTAAACGAACGGACGCGGCCACACGAAAGTATGCGTATCGATGGCGGTGGTGGGCGAGTAAAAGTCTAGACAAGCCGCGTTTTTAACCTATTTTCGCAACGTCAACGAGTACACGAAGCGAAGACGACGATGGCGGCGGCGGATGCACCAGTAATGCAAGAAAGCAAGTGGCCAGAGCGAGAAACAGTGAGGTACATGTACCACCTATTCATGGTCAAGCGACGCCGCCAACGGCGACATGGCAACAATGTTTGCGGTGGTGGTTGTGGTGAAAAACGTCGTTAAAAACGCGCCGCCGTCTGCGTGGTGGTATATTTATAGATAAGAGAAAATTTCATTTAGTTGGCCGATTATCAGGGTACCTATCGGCGTTGGCTTTTTGTTCGTCTCTCTTGGCGTTTTTTATAGTCCGTTATGTGTAGTTCTGCTGGTATTGTTGGTGAAGAATTTTCGGACCTTTTTTTTCTTCTGCTTTGTCGAGTTCAAGATGCGATTGCTGGAATGATGTAAAAAAATGGTGAAAGAAGAATGAATGTAAGAAGGGATGCCCACCGCTGAAGATATACAGGGTGGTATGTGGGAGAACAGTGCAGAAGAAGCGAGGCTGGGTTGTGTTGTCCTTGAAAAGGATTTCTCTGTAGTGGATTCTTTTCATCAGTACAATGTGTTGGGAAACAGGCGCGACATTCTTCTTGGCGCATGAAGAAGAAATGATTAGAATGGAGCAGATGAAAGAAAGAGGATGGGTTGGGAAGGATGTCGTGGGGTATGGAAGATAATGTGGCTGTGGAAAGGCTCGTCTGGTGTTAGGGTTTTGAGCTGATGATGCTGCCATTTGGGTACTACTGGTGATGGAATTTAAGATATGATCGCTGTTTTTTGTCCATGTTTTGTTGAAGTTTCAATGAAATTGTTGAAGGGGGGGGGGATTGAAGAATATGAGGGCCAGAAAGTGAAAAAATTCGATGAAATAAGTTAGGAATTCAAGTAGTACAACGGACGATTCGTTAAGAAGTCGGAATTAGGGAAGAATAAAAACTGAGATTAAAAATCGAAGCTGGCTAAAGTGGATTCTTTTTTGATTTTTCTGGCTCAAAACAACGATTTTCCGAGGAAAGTCATTTTTGAAGGGGTAACAATTCGAAACTTTTGATTATATTGAGTGCAATTTTTTCCACTTTTGTTCATTCGCAGAAAAGAATAATTTTTAAAAAAGGGCTAAAAATCGAAATTTTCTCACTAGAATGGGAGTTTTTTGATTTTTCCGGTTTAAAGCACATTTTTCACCCCTTCCCCTCGAATTTCCTGACAAGTTTCAATTTTCAAAATTTTTTGCTCGATTTTAATTTCCCCCAAACAAGTGCAATTTTGTCTTATTTAAAGGGGGAAATTTCTCTCGCCCCCCCTCCTCCCCCCTCCCCCTTCAGTCAAAATCCATTAGAGCTTTTTTGGGCCTTTTTAACCCTGCCATCTCTTCCCACCCTTTATCTGGGCTGGAAAAAAAAGGAATGAAAAATTTTTAAATTTTGAAAATTGAATTTCCCTTTCTTTTTTGAAATAATTTTGGGTTTATTTCATTCTTGTTTCATGAAAAAAACCCCTTTTTTTCCACTTCTTTTTTGGGGGTACATTCAGCGGAAAATTTTAAATTGATCATTTTAAATTTTGGTTAATTGAACCTCGAATTATTGATTCGCCAACATTGATTAATTGAACGTAACTCAATATGGTGGAAAACTTGGAAATTTTCAGTTATTAAATTTAAGAATTTTGCCAATTTTTTCAGTTGAACTTTTAAGCTTTTATAAAAGTCTATTAAAATGATGAAATTATTGAAATTCGAAGATTAGGGAATGTGAAAACAAATTATCTGAATAGAAGAGGGTAAAATTGATAAAATATGTCAAGTCAATTTGTCTGAATTAATCTGTCTTGTAATTGACAAAATGGCGCTGTAAATGAGCAAGATGTCATAAAGTCCTATATTTTATTCAAAGGTGCTGCATTTTTCATCAAAAATTCATTTTTCTATAATTTTTTCATTTTGTTCATTTTGTATAATAATTGGTTTTAAAAAAAAAATGATTTTGAGTGGGTCTGCAAAACATCAAAACTACCTATTTCAATTTTTTGAGAGGGTAAATTTTGAAGAAGAGGGGGCAAAGGAGGAAAGGGGCTGGAGATATTTCACCGAAACTCTTGCAAATGTCTCATGGTGTCTGCTGGTAAGAAAAACAAAAAAAAATCAAAAAATAACAAAAATTTTAATGATTTTACTGCAAAAAGCCAGAAGTCCCAACATTTTTTTCTTCCCTTGTAATTTTGGGTGAATTTGAAGCAAGAAAAAGCGCATGAAAATAATACAAAAAATTCAGCTAATGGCAAGAATTTTCATTTTTCAGATGTTAGGAACCTTAAAATCTTCTTTCACTCTTATTTTTCAAAATGAGCCATAAAAAACGATTCGTTAGATATTACTTCTGAATTCTATGACGCTATCTTCCTATTCCTACCCTTTCTCTTTCCCCCTGTATCCATTTTCCAGTTTCTGTTCTGTATCTCATTCTATTTTCATTTTCCAGGCATCCCAGTAGGTTACTTTTTTCAGGGAAAGTCACTATTATTTATTTTTTGTACTCAAAAGTTACTATTGGTTACTTTTCATTCAAAAAAGTTACTTTTTTCAAAAATTTGAGCAAAAAAGTCAGTTTTTTTGGTTCTTGCTTTTAAAAAATGGTTTTCATAAAAATTTGGCTTAAAATAAATCAAAAATTGCTTTAAAAAAATGATTTGAAAAAAGTATACCATGGCATTACTTGATAGTTGATAGTAAACTATATAGTTAGTGATTTTGTTGAAATACAAGTAAAAATTCGAATGACTTTTACATTTTCTAGGTGAAATTATGAATTGAAATTTGAAAAAAAGGTCACTGTTTTGGACTTTTTTGGTTACTTTTTCGACTGTTAGGGGTTCCTAAAGTTACTTTTTTTTCAAATTTTGGCTGGGATGTCTGATTTTCTCGTTAATGAATTAACGTACGATCGATGAAGCTGTCTTTTTTGTACCTATGTATTTTTTCTTACGAATTGTTTCTTGGAAATTCAAAACGCATTTATTGCAGTCTTGTTGAGAAAAAATGTAGAAATGCGATAGAACTTGGTCTTTTTCTCGTCTCGATCTTCCTAACTGCGCAGTTTATTTAAAAAGACGTTCGTTGTATATGGCTGGTTTGTTTGTTAAATGTGTTCTCATTCTGTTTCGTTCTCCATGTATGTTGTTATGGCGAGAAGTGAAGAAAATAAACAGTGATGCAAGCATCACAAACTTTCCGGACAGGTGTAAAAAAAATCAACGAGCGAAAAACGTATGGTACCTACTTGTCTGAATTTTGCCCATGAAAAAAAAATTAACTAAATCAATTTCGTGTACCTATCATTAATTGCTTGCCGGGAAAAAATATCAGTTATCTTGAAAGAAAAAGACAAAAATGCTGACGCGGGATACATATGTTTCTCACTAAATACATTTCTCCATCGATAAGGAGAGGAATTATTATCGCGTTTTAGATTACGATTACATGCAATGTAACGCGGTAAATGACCAAACTCAAAGATTTTTGCATTAAATTGCTTGTAAAATTTTTTCTACTGAACCTATCGATCTGAAATTTTGGCGTAGCCTTCCTTTGTTCAAACCTCAACTCCCATTTTAATTTCAACGAAATATATCAATTAGGACGGGCGTAATCGTGTTCACAGACACTTTTTTGTCCCACATACATACATACATACATACATCCATACATACATACATACATACATACATACATACATACATACATACATACATACATACGGAACATCACCTGGAAAATGGTCAAAACAAACTTGTACAAAATCAGATTTTGTCTAAACTCAATATTGGCGAAAACGAATTTCGACCCGAAAACAATACTTTCCTTACAACGCTTCGCGCTGTCCGGAAAGTAAAAAGGAACGCCGCTTCTGTCGAAGTGCATATAATATGTAGTATATTATGCATATGTACCCTGTATACCGGTTGTTGTTTTTGTTTTATACTGAAACTCGGAGAGTAAGAAAGATAGCTCGAGCGGCTTTTCTGAATCGAATTACTCGTCCCCGGAGCCTGGGGCGAAGAGAGGGGCAAAGGTGAGAGTTGAATGTTGTACGCATCGCGTATGGCATCGCATGGGCCATGGGAGAGAACCGGTGGCTGAAGAGAGCCAGTTTGTTGGAACGTTGTTGAGATTTGTTATGCGTAAAGATGGTTTTGGCGGGAAATCGAATCGCGACTTAGAATAGTACAATCGTACTACGTAGTACTCCGACACGAGGCCGAGGACTCCGATGACTGTTGCTGTAACGACCGCAATCTCGGCATTTTTCTTTTTCTCACGGTCTGGACTAATGAACGCGGACGCGGCGGCAATGGCGAAGGCGAAGTATGCGAGAAAACGAGATCTCTTTCGAATGTGTGTGGGTTTTTCGTTCCTTCTTTATTTTTTCCTCTCGCTGGTTATCTGCGGCCGTACGTAGGTATATTTTGGAACGGCAACGGCGCCTAAAAGCGGTTCATACTGGTTGTGTGTGAGAAATAGATACGAATGTAACCGAGAGACCGATGGTGGATATGAATTGAGTAGGCGGTCTGGTTACGAACAGAGCCCGAGGTAGCCATGTGGATTTTTTGGAAATCCCTTCTGCCCTTTATTCAGTTGATCGAAGTGGATATTTTTGATGATAATGATCCATCTGGGTCAAGTTTCAGTCGGGACAGTAAATAATGATGAACGAGCGAAATATCTTCACGTGTGAGTAATTCTAGTCGGAAATGACGTGTTTTGGTGACGTAATCGTGAATTGTGAATCGGTGGTGACTCGCGCCATTAGTGCAGATATCACATTGCTGGATTAATCGCCGGCAATATGAGATCTTCTAGGAACAGATATCGTTGCAAATTCATTACTTTTTAAATGACAGCCATGATACAATAGCAAAGTTGTGGGAAAATGAGATTTTCACTGCGAAAAATGCTCTTCTGAGTCTCAAAATTGATGGATTTCTCGGTTTTGGGAAATTTCGCGTGATTTTATCAATTTTTGTGGTGATTGGTTCCTGGATTCTTCTTCAAATTGTCTTGGAATCCGAAAGTGAAGCTTCTTGAGATGAGACATTCAAATGATTCGATCAAGTAGCATATAGACTTGCATTCGTTGGTTCAGAATAATAAAACACTCTATGAAAGGGGCTTGGGAAGAAGAAAAGTGTGATATTATAGGTCATAGAACCCATAATTGATTACGAGGGATATGCCTGATACCTGAACCTACATCATACCCAAAACTGGTGCAGTGAAAAGGATGGAAATGTGATGATAAAGATGATAATTTGTGTGATGAGGGGGAGAGGTAAAGTAAACTAATGGTCCCTTCTCATAATACCTTTGGTAATAAGAAAGACCGTCGTGTACATTAGATTCATCACTACACTGAAAAAAATCCCAACCTTGTAGAACAGCGATTGAAAAAAGAAGGAAACATGGCAGCAGAGGGGAACGACCGGATGCAGCGACGTCATACATTGTAAAATGTATTCATAGGAAAGACCTCAGGCGGAGCATTTAACTCGAAGGGTAATAAAGATTGTAACTCATATGGGGAGAAACTCACCATCCTGGAATACAGATTTCAGCTCGCCGCGGAACTACTTACACAATCATCGGTTCCGCTGTACCGATATAATTTGCAGCTGCTGCTATCGCCGTAGCACGTGTACCTTTATCACCCTGCGTCGGTTCTCTTGCCCCCTTCCATCGTCGAATGCCGTTTATCAACCCTGTTGTCTGATTTTCGCGAGGGATTGTCGTATCGTGGCCTCGAAATAACTGCAGCAGACGATCGCAGGGTCGTTGGCACTGCGTCGTCGTTGGTGCTGATGATGACAATGGCAATGGCAATGGTTGGGCTGAAATGGTGTCACTGTTGTCTCTCCGGTTCCCCTGTTTGAAAAAAGCTACTGAACTAGTTTATCGGTGCATGATGTCAGGGATGGGACAGGGGTGGAAATTATGCGAAGGGGTTGGAGGCCATCGAGCTGGTTCGGTTCGATGGCTGGAAAATAGGATGATGGTGATCTGATTTTGGATGTGGGAAAGAAGTGATGTAAGGGGTGTTGGGATTGTTTGATCGATATTGACGTTTTGCTTTTTGCTGTGGAAGTTGAAGCGTATTTGGTTTGAAATTAGAATTTAGTAGAGAGGTGATCTGGGTGTACCTTCACATTGACTTCAATTTTGGCTTCATCTCATGTCTCCTCACCTTATTTAAAATTTTCCTTTCCACAAATTGATGTATTGCAGAAATTATACGATTGAATTGTTTATGGATTAGGAAGTGGAAGTGTTTTGGTATGTAAATTATTGAATGGAAGATTCATAGCAGGAATGCTAACCAACATCAAAACGGAAATTTAATTTCAACTGCTAAAATAAGCCTAAAACCATAATCAAAATGAAAAAAATTTGAAACCGTAACAGCTAAAAACTGAAATTTTTTTGATTTCGGTTTGCATCCTTGTTTTTCAGTTTGTTAGAAATTTAGAATGCCCCAAGTTCTGAAATCAGTAAAATTTCATGATTTTCTACTTCTGGTTTCTGATTCTTCGCTTCGATTTAGAAAAAATTAAGGAACTGAAATCATAAATTTTTGCTGATACTGTAACCAAAATCATAACCAAAACTAAAATGAAAAATTTGAAATCAAACCTGAAACTGCCACCGAAACCAACCCTGATATTTCTCTGATTTTGGTTCACATCCCTGAGTAATAGCAGATTCTCTTTGTTCATTCTTGGTAATACTGATGTGTCCGTTTATGATATTCTCAATAATCTTTCATAGCACCTCATCTTGGGGGCATGTAATTTCTTTTCAATTTTTGTGCTCATCATCAACATTTTCAGAGAATACTTCAATACTGTCTATATGTGGCATTTCATCATTCTGTTCCTTAGGTTTAAGCTGATTGTCTAATTTCTCAAAACACTGCTCAGATTATGAAACACCTTCTTGGCCATGCCTATTCTGCGCTTGATTTCCTTTTTGTCTTTTCCATTGGTACTTATTAAAACTCCTAGTCCTAGATTACAGAATTCTTTCATAATATTATTTGACAATCTGTCATTATCTTGACCTTACTATCTTAAGTTCTTGAAAATTTTCATAATTTTTGTATTAGAGGCATTCATTTTTGTACTATAGTTCTACGCAGCACAATTTATGTTATCAATCATCTTCTGCATTTACACTTGGTTGTTGTCAATTGTCAACTTGTCATCTACATAACTTATCTTATTAATTCTTTGGCAGCTGATTTTCAGCTCCATTCCTTTGATTTTTGCTTCTCATATTTAATGTACCTACTAGAGATGAGCACGATGCCGCTTCTAGGGTCGGCGCAGTAGCGACGATACTGGTTTTAATTCGGCATCGCTAGTAGCGGCATCGTACGATGCCGATTTCAAGCATCGCTGGCATCGCAAGAATCGCCAGAATCGCCATAATGAGAAAATGCTAGGGTACTATATTATAGTACCCTGGTATTGCAATTGACTTCACCTACAATGACTCATGCAAATGACTGGCTATCTGCGATGCGTCAACGTTAGTATCGCAAGTATCGGCAATATCGGCATCGTAGGCATCGCCGATAAAAGTAGCGTAGTAGCGGCATCGCTTGGAAAGTAGTCATGATTACAAAAAAGTAGTTGTAATCACGATGCCTGCTACCGCTACGCGCGTTTTATTGACTACTAGCGGCATCGTGCTCATCTCTAGTACCTACTTTATGTATATGAGGGGCTTAGTTCCAAAACTCACTTTTGCCAAAAAAAATCGATGTCGTTTTTTTTTGCGGATTCTGGTTCAGTTTTTCATACTGAATCGAAATCTGCAAAAAAAACGACATCGATTTTTTTTGGCAAAAGTGAGTTTTGGAACTAAGCCCCTCATATGTTGATGAGCCTGGGAGAGAGTGGATATCCTTGTCTCTCTTCTCTCTTTATTTGTCATCTATTATTAAAGTAGTTTGCACCCAGCTTTAAATTTGCTCTTTGGTTCCAGTACAAGTTATTTTGAAACAAATTCTCTGAATCTTTTTGTTATAATTGAACCGTGTCAAGTCGAAAGCAACCAAGCGACAAAATTGGAAGTGCTGAGATTTTGATGTTTTTTTCGCTGGTAACACAAAATAATCTTCTAAACATGTAAATTACCGATAGACCAATGTTACTAGAGTACACATTTCTCATACTTATCATCTCTTCATCAACTTTTTCAGAAGTCATTGTACTTTCAAGTCTGTTTTTTAGTGAAATTTTTCATGTCACTTGGTCGCTTTTGATTTAACACTGTTCAATTGTGGTGGAGAAGGCCATTACACTTTGTGTTAAAAGGGTGTAAATTGCAATTTTCAATGTGGTAGCGGAGTATGGTTCTTCGGTTGCTCCAGGTCTCCCTATTGATTAGTACAGTTGGTTCGGTCTATTTCAAAATTTCTGAGGTTCTAGGTCCAGTTGTTATAACATACATTTTTTTCATAGGGTTTATCATTTAAGTCTTTTATCTCATATTTTCATGTTCTGGGTGGTCAGGTCAGGTTAGGTCCTGCCATTGTGTGATATGATTTTTTAGGGGCCATTGGTCAAATTTTGGACTATTCATCGGTTATTTTAATTTCATTTTTAAAGAAAAACAATGCTTAAACCATTATTGACATAATCTATATCCACTTTTATTAATTTTCTTCTCTATAATACTTTGGAAAACATTCAAAATATGAGGCTAAAAAGGTGAAACAAAATTGAGGAAAGAATTGACCGATGAATGAGGATTTTCTAAATGGTCATTGGTGCGGTCCAATCTTCAAATCACATGATATACCCATTAACAGTTCATGTTATGGTCTGTTTAAAAAAAGACAACAATCTGTCTAAGATTGAACAATATTTATCGCATAAAAAATTTATGGTCAGTCCGGGTCAAGCCCGGTCCATGTGGTCTTATGACTTCTTTTAAAGTCATCGGTTAGGGTCTTATGGCCCAGTCCTACAAGCCTGCTAGAATACCAAGTTTAACAATTCCATCTGTGAATGTTTTATCACAATTCGCGACATGGTAGCAGAATATGTTTCTACTGTTTTTCCAATCTAAAATGTGGAGTAAAGGGGGCCAGTGTTTCAATAAAGCTATAAATTGTGTGTTGCATTTTTAAAGCTAACAGGTCGAATTCCTTTTACAAATGGTTTCTTTCAATTTGCGGCATGGTAGCAGAGCGTGGTTTCAACGTTTTTCCAAACTTCACATGAAATAAAGAGGTTCAGTGATTCAGTGAAGTTACGAATTGTGTGTTGAGAGTTTTTGAAGTTCCAATGCTGAAGTAATTTGAATCTAGTTTACCAACGTTTTATCGAAATTAGTCACATTGTAGCAGGGTATGAATTTTTTTTCAATTTTTCCTAACTAGGTATGGAATAAGGAGGGTCACTGGGTCAGTGATTCAATGAAGTATAATATGAATGAGTAGAAGCTAAAATAGTTTAAACCTCATATACCACATTTTTTTCTCGAAATTACGAGCATGGTAGCAGAGCGTGGTTCTTCCATTTCAAAAACGGAACTTCCCCCCCTAATTCCTGTACCTTTATTTTTGGTGAAATTAGCAGTCACTATTAATCCTACAGAACAAAACTTGATAATATCGGGATATCTGCCAAAAAAAAACCACATTTCTGTGTTCGAGGAGCTCGCAAAAGGTACCTACAGGCTACATGCGTGCGTACCACCGTATGAAATAACGAGCAATCCCATCGCACTGATTAGCGGAACGAACGACGAATAATCGAAATGAGAGTATAAGAAGACGAAAGAGGTACTCGCGTAATGGTGTGGTATCGTACGTGTGTTGTAATTTCGCGCGCGGAAAAAAAAAAACTCAACGACGATAAAAAGGTCGTTCGCCCTTTGAGAGACGGTGGTGGTAGCAGTGGCGGCGGCGATGCTCAGTAACAGTATCCGTGTACCACCGTTTTTTACGACGATTCGCGCGTCTGTGTGTATGTATTGGACTGTTGAGTTGGCAAAGAACCTGGCCTGCGAAGTACTCGTACACGCAAATATTGTAATATGGTTGCCGGCCGGAGCACGCAGCGAGAGAGAAATGGCATGACGACGTGGCGCAGGAGGCACCGAAACCGACAACGACGTGATTTGCGATCAAGGTCTTGGTAATGGTGTGTGAGTAGAAAGAAGATAAAACGAACGTATGAGCTTACAAATACATTCGAATGTAGGTACCCGTATTTATATGTGTACTCGCGATACATACGGGTTTAAGAGTACGTGATATACATTTTGTATACGAGCAGAGAGGGAGTTGGTAGAGGATGACGATGATGCGATGAATTTTTTAATTAGGAAATTATTAATTGCGGCAGGTCAGTACTTATGTGTACGGTAGGACGAGCACTGCGAACCGAACGGTCGTCGTACGACCGACTGCGTTGAGTAATAACGGATGCCATCGTCGAGTTTTATGTAAGATGGGATTTGGGATGTGGAATGATGGCTAACAGTAGGTGCTGGAGGATGAAGTATTTCAAGGCTTGGGTGAGAGATGACTGAAGTGAGATGACCTTTCTGGTCCACTTTTAGGTCATCTGTGGACTGAAGTTTTCTTTGCGAAATGTCCAAATTAGTTTGCATGGTGTTTATTGGCAAGAAAAACGGGGAAATTTTGATGATTTTACTGCAAAAGACAAGGATTTTCGATATTTTCCTCTTTTTTTTGAAATTTTTTAATGGAAGGATGAAAAAAGGGCTCTTTTTTGGGCAAAAACGATGCAAGAAAAATTATATGAAAATGACGAGAAAAATCCCTAAAATAGCAAGAATTTTAATGATTTTACTGCAAAAGGCAAGAATTTTCGACACCTTCCAATTTCCATGAATTTTTTAATGGAGGAATGAAAAATGGGTTCTTTTTTGGGCAAATTCGATGCAAGAAAAATTATATGAAAATGGCAAGAAAAATCCCGAGAATAGCAAGAATTTTGATGATTTTACTGCAAAAAGCAAAAATTTTCTACATTTTCCTCTTTCCATGAGTTTTTTAATAGAAGGATGAAAAATAGGGGTTTTTTGGGCAAACTCGAAGCAAGAAAAATTGCATAAAAATTGGCAGAAAATATCAGAAATTTTCATTTTTCTGATCCAGTAGACACCGTTGTTCATTATTTGAGCTTTTGAGAGCAAGTTTGGCTGAGAGGTTCTGAATAGAAGCCACTTACTTTTAGAATTTCAGTTGATTGCGTTCACTGGAGCAATCTCCGCTATCGTTCTTGAAATTTTCTGAAAAAATATCCAAAATTGCTCGTTTTGATTTGGAAATTGTCAGAGAAATTGAAAATCCGAAGAGAGTATGGAAATACATGTGTCTTGAGTAACTGTGTAACAAAGATCATGAATCTCCCCCTCCCCCCGCCACAAAATAGGGGTTAGTTGTGCACTCAATTTTTGAAAATCGATCACCTTTCTAAGTTTTTACAAATATACCAATTGTTTTATGAAATAATTTTATCCTTAAATGTATTTTCTTCGAATATAAACTACGATGACTAATGTTTCTCGTTTTTTTCTATGTTTTTACAGAATATCTGCGGCCAAACAAATATTAGATGTTTTACAACAAGCTGTATCCTCCGTGGAAGCTTACTCCGAACACACGGATGTCGAAAAAGTATTCGCCAAAATTGCCAAATTATCTCAGGATGAAGGTGAGTCATTGCATGGAACGATTACATTCGTGATTCGTTATTTGTACATATTAAGCCAAGGTTTGAATATTTTGTTACGTTGCTTTGGATACCAGAAACGTTGTTGAGTAATGTGAAATAAAATAAACCTATGACTGGTCGCTCTTGTCCGGAATTTGGGGGTGTTAGTCATCAAAAATGAATAGTAATTAGAAAATTGTTCGTGAGGGGGGGGGGTGATTGAAAAAATTCATATCGAAAGTATTTTTTGTTGTTTCATCAAAGAAAAGTTCTTTCTTGGAGTGGAGAGTGGAAGGGGTGAATTTCTCAATAGGCTTTTAGAGAGTATTTTATTTTTTCGCTCTCTTCCTTCTCACAAAATAATTGATTTTATAAAATATTTCCATTAAAATTGAATTTTGTTGAAATATTAATGATTTTTTTCTCTTCTCAACCGTAGAGCCGATGGTAAAATGCACGTTGCTGAACAGTCTGCAAAAAGTGGCCAGCTTTTGCGCCGACTACGATTCGCCTTTGGTGTCGCTGAAACCGCTCATCGTGTCCGATATCTTGGTCATCGTGCTAAAAGACATCGCAGATGAATTCAAAACAAGAAATATGAAGGTGAGTTGATTTTCAAGAGCTCTTCGATGAGATTGATTCGTCGTATTGGGTTTATTCAGTCGACTTTGTACCGGATACCGAAAAATCAGGCTATGTTTGATGAAGGAAGCGAGGGAAAGAAGTAGAGGGTTACAGAGGGAAAAAAGGTGAGGAACGTGTCGTTGGAATTATTGGTATGAAAGAAAAAAACGACTGGAGAATTCTCCGCAGATTTTCTCGTTGGCTTCGTTTGAGATTGTGTGAGGTGGTTCGTCCAAAAGACGATAGACGATGAAAATCTATTATAGTGAGAAAGCAAAGTGTATAGCATCTACTGGATCCGAAAAGTTCGAATTTTATCGAACGAATCTTGAGATACGAAAAAAGTTCAAATTTCAGTTGAAAGTACAGAAGTCCGAAATTTTCTAATTTGAGTTCTTTGATATCTCCTTAAATAAGTGAAAAGGTTGGAAAAAATGATGAAATTTCAGTTTTTGGTTGTCTTTTGATCAAAAATTTCCATTTCTCCTGAAAAGGATTAAATTTTTTCGAGGACTCTTTTTTCTTCATGGAACGTTCTCCCTCCCCTTTCATGGATTTTCTATTCAGCGGGGGCAAGCTACAAAAATTGTAGAAGCTGCGTGGAATTTATCAATTTAAAGCACGCGTTTTTATTTTTGGGGGGAGGGGGAGGAGGGAAACAACGACTTACATCAGGGTGTCTACCGGTCGCGAAAGTCGCGAAAGTCGCGAAAAAGTCGCGAATTTAGATTTAGGTCGCTGAAGTCGCGAAAAAGTCGCGAAATTGACCCAAAATTCATCAAAAGTCGCGAATTTTTCCGAAATTATTTCCATTTTTTTCGCCTTTTACAGAACAGAAAAAGTAAAGAAATTTCACCTTTTTGAACATTTTTTCTAAAAATTTTCGCCCTCGCTTCGCTCGGGTTCATAAATTTTAAAAAACCCATTCTTAAATTATACCTCTTCGTCCTCTTCCCTTCTATTTCAAACAATTGAATATTTTGAAGCGGAAAAATATGTTCTTGTGGGAGACTTAAGTAGCGATCACGATTAGGAATTTCAAAGGTAATATTGTGTCCATTGTCAGGAAAATCTAAAATAATTGGAGGATTTTGGAATTTTCTAAGGGATGTTTTGAAGGAGAAAACCATTTGGAAATATGTCTTTTTTTGCTGTTTTTAAATAAATTCTTCGAAAAAATTTCGCCCTCGCTTCGCTCGGGCCAAATCTGCTAATATTTCAAACTTTCCATGAATTTATTTCTCAATAATCATTTTAAAATTTTTATCGGTTCTAACATGATTTTTCGTAAAATTTTCACCCTCGCTTCGCTTGGGCAGTAACTACTTCTCTTCTTTATCATAAAATGACTCACTTATGGAAAATTTTTGTGAAAAGTTGTAATTTTTTCAAAATTAAAGACGTATTTTCTTCCGCGTATTAACTTTTTTCTATAATAAATTTGATCTCGTTGATTTTTTTTTTTTTGGGGGGGGGGGGTGTCAAATTGTGAGGTAGATACTAGATATATTAGAAAAAGGTCGCGAAAAAGTCGCGAAATTTGATTTTTAACAATTGGTAGACACCCTGTACATGAAATCCAAAATACTCAATTGTCAGTTCGATCAACTAAAAATCGAACTTTTAAAGAAAAAATTGTCTCCAAAGCAGAAAATCGATCCTGGGTGTATAAGTGATATTTATCCCTCATTTTGAGCACTTTTCCCTTGAAAAATGGCTAATACAGCCAAATGCATTTTCAAAATGAGTAGGTAAGGAAAATTGAGAAAATTTTCGCCTATACGTTTTTTTCACAAAACAGCCAATTTTTTTCTACATAGGATTTTTTGAAGCCAAATGCTCAAAATAGGAGTTGAATATGTTGGATTCAAGGTCGCTGATTCCGAATCCGGGGCCCATTCATTTCTGGTGCCACACGCCGGAACTTCGTTCTCGAGATATCGTTGATTTTCTTCTTGAAAAAAGATGAGCAGTCCGAAATCGTGTACAAAGGCAGTCGAAATATCGTTGGTAGGTGAATTCCAAGTCAAAAAATATCATCATCCCCCCTCTCCCCTCCGTCGTTTAGCCTGGTTGTAAATGGGAAAATGAAATAAGTGCCACTGGGAAAATGAAAGTAATCAAAGATAAGGCCAATTTGGAACAATAAGAGCTTTCGTATCGATTTTCCAACAGAAAAAATTGAAACATTTCAGGAAAATCGTCGACATTTCGGGAAAAAGCATTGAAAAAATACCGCAATTAAACCACGAGATTTTATCGCGATTAATAAATTTCATCCAACTTGAACCCCGTCGGCTCTGCGCGAACATCTTTCAGCAATTCGAAACGAACTGCGAAGCGAGCGGAAGAAAAATAGTCCGCGATGAAATTGATAAATTATCATCGAGGAATTTGCGGTAGAAAATTTTACGCCAACATAATAGTCGACTCGAAGACGTCGCGACGTGATAAACGAGTTTCGAAAATAATCGAGTATCAGTGTCTCCATTTTTCGTCGTCATTTTGTTCGGTACCTAAAATTACGAATGAGGAAGTTTTTTCGTTGAAAAATGAATACTAAAACGGGTTTATTTACGTTTCTTCGATGAAGTTTTTTAATTCGGGGTAAAAAATTTCCGTCGGTTGGCTTATTATACGATGAGACGTCGACGGCGTTCTCGAGGTCGACGATTATACAGGAGCGAATGAATGAAGGCGAAAAAAAGAATGAAAATTGGCAACGATAGCGTCCGAAGTGGGAAAATCCTAGGTTTTTTGCTTCGCCAACTCGTAGACAATTTTTTATCAAAATTCTTCGCGACACGATACTCGTGCCGGCCTTCAGAACTGCACATGTCGAGGTGGCCGGAGTATGGGGGGGAAATATGGAAAGAAATTTTTTCTCTAAGGACGTCGACGGAACACGTTGCAGGCTACGGACGTATCCGCGATCAACGATCACGATAATTACGACGACACACCGAAAAACCAGTCTGGAGGTAATGGCACTTGAGCGTTTGTCTCTGTCCATCGACGACGGCGAAAGAAAGATGCAGTTATTCGGATAGAGATGTGTGTGTTCTAACGGATGCATTTGCCGGTACGAGTGCTGAATTGGTTGGACTGAATTGGATAGAAGGAAGGGTACAGCACACGAGTTTGGTATGCGGTCGTTGAGCGAATTGCATTAACCTTGGTATGTGTCGAAGAAGAAAATTGCGACCGTCGATCAGCTCGACGATGCGGACGGTGGCAGCGGTGCGAATTCGTGTGTTATCTCGTGTCGCGGCCTTCGTTGCAGAATGTCGAAGAGCGAGGGGGAAACTGGAGCAACGTGAGAACTTCTATTGGGAATTTTTTTTGCACCACGTGCAATTTGATAAATGAATTATCGGTCCGGCGGTGTCTGGTTGGGTGCTCGAGTGATAAGACGAGTTGGTCTGCGAGGAGCGGCGGAGAGCTCGGAATGAAATTCTCAATCGATTAATGCGAATTTTCCAATTGCAGGTTCGTAAAGAAGCGTACAACACGTTGAAATATTTACTACGCGAGAGTCTAATCAGCAAGCAGAACATCGAAGATATGATGAACGAGATCTATACGGCGCTGGTCGACGATCCTCGAAATATACTCAACGTTATCGCTGCCGGAAATGTAAGTATGTCGATCGAGAATACCCAGCACGTTCTTTTTTCGGCTGGGTTCGCTAATGTTACGTATAGATACGAACGTACGCAGCTGCGCTGCAATGTTTACGTATAAAATTGTATTAAACGATTGTCACTTAGATTCTAAGCTGTAAAACAATTATAGAAAATAGTATGGTAAATAAGGAGACATCGAACCGGTCAGAGATCCGACAACGACCAGTGTCCGGCGTCCAAACGCTCGCTCGTGTATTGTATTCGTGGCGAAAATTCGCCCACCGAAATAATATTATGAATCGCATGAAAGACATGGGTAGTGAGATGTTAACCGTTAATACTCGTCTCACTATCTTGTCTTTCATGCGGTTCATTAAACAATCCGACGAACACAATACGATACGAGGTACCCGAGTCGATGTATCGGTCTCGCTAACGGGAACAGGTAAGAGAGACGATGTGAAAAATAAGCTCAGATGGTGGCAGGTTGTTGTCATCAAAACTGGCTTGTCGTAAAGGATTAGTTTGATTTATCACAGCCAGCTTTGATGAGCATCAGCCTACTGTCGATGAAGGCTGATGACAGATGACGCCGATAGGACGACTGCGATGGCGCTAACGATTTCGTTAAAGTTGTTGTGAAATGCCTGTTTTTTTGCTATATCACAGCCACTTTAATGAATTCGACGGTGCCGAAATGCTCAGCAGCAGGACGAGAAATCATCGCGCCGGAAGAATATCTGTAAAGTAGTGATAAGGCGTATAGTGGTATATTTTGTTTATTTCGTTGTTTGTACGATAACTTTTTTGTATTGTTGGGTTTACGAAACCGATTCTCGGATGTTTTATCTGAGGTAATTAACACTGTTTAGAGATAGATACCTAAAATATGAATAAGAGTTGGTATTAGAATGATATTATGTGAGAGAATATTTTCTCGCGTGTCGAAGTACGTATTACATCATGGTTTCGATTTATGTTCTACACATATGCGGAGAATGCCTTGAAAGTAATCGTCGAATGATCTCACATTTCAAAGTTCTCGCATTAGTTACAGAAATTCATACGAGGTGATAATAAGCCTCGGTAATGAATGTAATAATTACTATAAAGCCATCTCTGCTCTTATCTGTTACGTTTTAGCGTAGCTAATCAAAGAAAGAATACCAGATTGGGATTGGTATCGTGTTGAATGAACGTTGAAGTGGGGTTTTTCACCTTCTTTCTGTTTCTATTACGTGTAGCGGAAAATTTACCAGTTGAGATCGTTGCGATGGTGATAATTGTATCGTAGTATGAATCAGTTAATACTGCATTGAGTGGGTGGGATTACTCAGAATAAGTACTAATATTATTTCTGTCGAGTCCTTGGTATTAAATTGACGATTTTGATAATTTTATCGATGACGCAAATACTACATTTTGATGTATGAAAAAGGATACGTAAAGGTTTCTGAATTATGCCTCAATTTCTAGTAGGCATCAGATCTTCGACGATTTTAGGTAGTACTTCGAACGCAGAAAATTAACTCTTGATGGAAGTTGTTAATCTTGTGATGAGTGAATTACTGCACTATAACAACGGTAATGCTTGTTTATTTATTATTTTCCAAGAATTAGTGATGTAAAATTGTAAATATGTATAATTTTGTTTATTTTACGCTGGAAAATTCGTCCAAAATCAAACTTTCACATCGGAAGAAAAAAATCAAATTTATTTTCGAAATCGAAATTCACAATGATGTATGTATAAAAACTGGATGGTTTTTGTTTAAATTCTGTATAAGTATAAGGGGTGGAAAATGTGGAGGCATTGCGAAAACGCGGTACTCCGCTTTGAATAAAAAATGCCTCCGCTATTTCACAACGCCTCGTGTTTGAGACGAATTTCGCCCTCGCGGTTTTTTTCGCCAATCGCCCATCAATGTGCTCGTGATTGTAATTCATTGTAATGTGGCTCGTTTTTTGTCAAATTTTGTTCGTACTTAGTTGAAATTAGCACGTTTTTCTTCGTCTAATTATGTATTAATAGTACTTGTGATCGTAGATTGTAATTATGTATTAATAGCATATTGATGTATTGATGTTATTCGTGATGTCGTGCACTGTGTACTATTTGGCTAAGTATTATCTAATTAGCTACACGATTTTCGCAAAAACGCCGGTCGGTCGATACCCACGAAACACCAAACGCCGCCGTATTTCCTCATCCATCCGTCAAGTTGTCTGTGAAATGCTTTTTCTATGCCGGACATATCACAGCCAACATTGTCGAATGGTTAGGATTAGATGGAAATAGTCACATTGGTTGATTCGTAATGTTTTCTGTGAATGAAAGAGAACCTACGCGGGAGTACCGCCATCGTGTAAACATCGTACGTAAGTAATTGAACGTCCGCAGAAGAAACAGACCTATGGTCGAGCTCGTCAGAGTGATTGTGGTATGTATATTGAATGATTCTCATATCACAGCCAGCTTTGATGAGCGCGAACTATGGTCGTATTACGTGCCGGACGATCGATCTACGATTTAGCAGGTAATATTAATTTGCGTTGTAGGTATATATAGCTTTATTGCGATTTTACTATTGCTCGGCCAGTGATTACCGATTTCGATAGTTTATAGCTAGAATGCCGCCGGTGGTTGGGGAAGAAGCGACTGAAAAGCTACTACTGCCTAAAATATCAGAATTGTGTTCACATCCGCAACCGAAAGTTCGCGAAGCCTGTGTACATTTTCTAATCGATTTGGCGTGTTTTGTCAATTCGATGATTACTGAGAATATTATCGTGAGTAAGATACGAATATTTTATATTACGTAGAGTAGTTTTGAAATAAGCCCTTTGCTTGACAAGGAGTCGTATTATAGTGGACTTCGTTGCTTTCGAAGGGGCTAAAAATAAATGAACTAGCGATGTTCACGGATTGGTCGTTTCTTTTTAAAGAAATTGTACGATTAAATCTGAAAGAATCGATCTAACAATGATTAGAATACATAAAGAACGACGTGTTATTCGTTTTGTTTAGTGTTAATGTGAATTTTGCCCGATGAAATAGGTACCGTTGTTCGTTAAATTAAGTCAAGACGACGAATGGTATGTGATCAAAGCGTGCGCCGAAACTTCGGTCATGTTGTCATGCCTGTGCCTTATGGAGTCGCGTAAAACTGTGCTATGTCTTTCGTTCATCGATCTAATGCAGTACGGATATAACGTAACGCCTGCCGCATTCAAACATCTGGGACCTTTTATTACGACTTTTGCTCAACCCGCCATAACCGGACTAGCTTGTAATCAACAGGGTGATTTTGTATTGGTCTATGATAAAGATTTCGAATTTCCGTAAGTGTCTTGTGTACGGTTAGGTGTTAGTGAAGGATTGAGGATAAACAGGAATTAACATATGGAATTTGTTACAGATTGCATTCACGAAGAGTTTTATTCCAGTTTTCCGAAGAGAAGCTGGAAGATTGCAGATATGTATTTATGTTACCAAAAAACGATTTTAGTTACGAATTTACCAACGATAACAACCCGAACAAAAACGTAACCAGTGATGAAGATAGCTTTAATAATAACAGTCGAGATAACGAACAAAATTTCTCCAGTGAGTTTACCAACCTGAATGATGGCGCCGGTCAAACCCAAGATGAAGTTACCAGTCAAGACGAAAACGCTAATAACGATTTAAATAGCATTAAATATGATAATCAACCCGACCTGGTGGTATCATGTTTACAAAATGCTGTGCAAAGAGTTATTAAGCCGAATGTTGAACCAGGGAATAAAATTGAAAAGTGAGCATCAAGTATTCCAAGTACTCTGTTAGTTGAAAGTTCTACAGTTCTAATCTCCGTGTGTTTGTGCTGCAGCACGTCAAGTTCAGAAAATTGTCCATCATCACCGGAAAACATTATGGAAATTCAAGATCATTTTAATTCGTTTCAATTTTGGCGAGATCCCATTCCAGATTTTGACGAGCTTGATTTACCCAATGCGACAATGACCGAAACGTCAATGACTGATACCGGATTGATTGATGTGAACGATGAAGTGAGTAAATTTAGTTCTCGTGTCGTCTTGAGTAAATTCCTACTTCGTCGCAACGTTCGTATGATGATCTTTTTACTTGTCCGTGTTTCAACTGATATCTCTGATTATCCATAAGTTCTGATCGAACGATGCGTTGTAGTTCATTGTAGACGCGAATAGTTTGGTGAATTTATGTTTAAGCTCAGGATTGCCAAACTTCTCAGCTGATATGGTTGATTTACTGATACATTTTTGAAATCGGTTTCCCATAAATTTCTTAATTTTGAATATAGCCTCAGAAATCTGTAATTTGTAATGAAGATTCTTTGAAAAATACGTCAATACGTCGCGGCGTTTACGTGATGATCTTTCTACTTGTCCGTGTTTCACCTGAATAAAATGATTATTACTTCAAGTTCTGATGAGTTCACGACGCGACGTAATTGGTCATAAATTGAGATTTTTCATTGTTCATGGCGAATTCGTGGGGATGAGAGTTGTAAATTGTGAATTATCCAGTTTTCTGTATTCCATCCATTTTCGTTTCAACGATTGTTCGTCTCTTGATTATTAATTTCGATCTTTTTGTTTCTTTGCAGGAACTGAAAACTACGCACAGCAACGATCTGTTTTACAAACGAGCTTCGAAAAAACCCATCCTCCTTAAACAGTACCGAGATTCTCCACCTCGCGCCCTTCGTAGACATAAGTATTACGACGTACAAGCAGGAACGTTACCACCGGAATCCGGTCACGAAATGCATTCGTCTTCTTCAATGACGTCTTCGTTGACTGGCGGCATCAACGGCCCCAAACAAACCATCGTGCCTCAAATTTTGGTCGATTATTTCGTCACGATGCCCGAAACGTATTCGATGTTGACGATAGATTGCGCTTATACTTTTCCAGCCGTTTTACTCACTTTGGGAGCTTCGAATTGGGCTCTGCTTAAAGATTTGTACAATAAATTAGCCTTGGATGGCGAGGTAAGTGAGAGAACTTTTTCTGTGACATGTTTGCGATCTGTTTATCGTTTGAGGAATACTTATTGGGATTTTGTTCTGTTTAGAAAAAAGTCAGAAAGATGATAGCGAACAATATTCACGAAATTGCTGCCATATTAGGACCGGAGCTCGCGACACAGGATTTAATTCCGGTATATAACTCGTTAATCGACGATCTGGAAGAAGTGCGGATTACGGCGCTGAATCACATATCGTCGTTCATCAAATTACTCAAACCGAACGGTCGTAGTTTATTTTTGCCTCATTTGATGGAGTTCATGATGACCGATTACTCGTGGAACTGGAGGTTTCGTAAACAACTCTCCGAACAGTTGATCGAAATGATGAACTATTTTTCGCCGAGCGATTGTTGGAAATACGTGTCGCCCGTTGCACTTACCTTGTTAACCGATCGTGTATCTGCTGTGAGATTACAAGCTTTAAGTCTGGTAAGAGATTGAATGGCTGACTAGCTCTAAAATAGTGTAAGATAGTAATGATGTGTTTTTTTGAAACAGGTGACGTATTTAATTCGTAATTTAGCGGCCGATATAACTCTCCTGAGGGGTATTCTTGCCGAATTGGCCGAACAATTTGCCCACAGTACGCAGTGGTCGAGGAGGCAATCGTTCGCGTTTTTATGTTCCTGTCTGCTGAAGGATCCGGTGCTGCCGGACGATATGTTCGCCAGAGACGTTTTACCACATTTGTTAGATTTAAGTTGGGATATTATACCGAATGTTAGAATCGCGGTGGCGCGTACTTTAGCCTGTGACGTTATGACATATCGTAAGTGTGCCCTTATAATCGACTCGAGTGTAGTTTTTGAAGGCATCGAAGATCTAATATCTATGATTATTATTCTTGTTGCAGCCTATTTTAGTAATATATTCAGTCCGCATTACGACGTTTTAACACAGGTGTTGAAACGCTTGTGTAACGATCGAGATCGCGACGTTAGATACTTCGCATCGTTAAAATCACAACCATTACCGTCGTTAACGCATTTCGAAGTAAGTTATTGAAAATCCACTCCCACACATACAAACCGGTAGTAGCTCACGTAAACAGGCGCCGACGAATAATCCCTTCGTGTATTTGGCAGAGAGATTATTAAATGCCAACCAAATCGCACAATTTTACAACCAAATTCCGAATTATATGATACTGTATTTTACATTACAGAAGACACGTCAAAAGTCTGAAAGAACGTGATCGATAACGAAACTTAATTGCTCAACTAAGTGTTCATTGTGTGCATATGCAATAGACCATTTACCGTTCGTTTTTTCTCTTTTTCTATCGTATTTATATATTTCTATGTGCGTCTCCTCTTTTTTTTTCTATTCTGGTCGTCGTGTTTTTTTGTGAACGTATTATTTATTTATTAATTTTTTTTTATTATCATTGTATTATTTCTGATACGAGTAACACGGGTGCCGCATTTTTTAATGGTAAATTTACCCTTCGATATGAAGTATAAACGTATGCGTTTATTGTGATATGTTTTTTTCTCCTTTTCTTTTTTTTAATGTTGAAATTTTATTTAGTAACAAAATTTTTACGTTTGCGCTATCCATAGCGATTACATGTTTTGTATTGTGCAATTTTTGATGTTCATTTTGATCACTGTAGGGCACTGTAGTGCCTTAATCACTGTGGTATTCATTACTCTGTTGAAAAATTACGTGTGTTTTTCTTACGTATACGGTGTGAATCGTTATGGATCGTGCAGACTTTGTACAAGTCGTTAGGGTTTATGCAAATAAAGTTTTCTGAGTTGTGAATTCTTAATTATCTGTTCTCTATTTTCATTAAATACCTGGATTAGCGGTAATTTGGGCGATGCGGAAAGCCTTGACGCCTTACCCTGATTTCAGAAATGAAGAGCGACGCCATTTTCGTACCATCTTCTGTTTTTTACGAAAATGGTCCATAAATTATCAAAAAATCTGCAAATCTTTGGCATTGTTTTATGTCAGCAGATTTGACTTAATTTTGCAATTCAGCATCAGTTTTTACGAAATTTCTGCGTAATTACCGTAAAAAGATGTAATAAATGATCGATGAGAAATTACCACGTAATTACCGTAAAATTTTTGTAACAAAGCAGCATTTTTTATTTTTTGCTGTGGCAACACTTTTCTCTACTTTTCTTTAGTAAACAAAACAGAAAACACTTCGACTTCGTGTTCGTAATGAGAGCGCTGGAGAAGTTTTCAATTTCTGTCTTTATTTTGATGAAGTTATTTTGTAATTTATACTGTATTTCGTGTAAAATAGTGAATAATTGTGTATAATTCCGATACTAATTGATGGTACGTATTACTTAAACTAATCGTTACTCGATTTTTATTTCACCCCGACGTAAATTACTCCATCAAACGTTATCACCATGGACCAATCCGCGCCCAAAATATCGTTCGGATTTTCCAAACTGAAAAAGAAACCGAACATAATCCCATCATCGAAACCAGTCGTAACGAAACCCGAAGTAGAATTCATCACTACATTCGAACATCGCGATCCCCACGCAGTCGAACCGAAGAAAGAGATAGTCATTCCTGTCGAAAACGTAGACGGAATCAAGGAACGTATTATGGCTTATAAAAGGCGGAAAGAAGCACCGGGCGGGTCAGAGTCTGAAATCAAACCAATCGGATATGAAAATCCGTACGGTAAAAGGGTTGCAAATGTTATTCCTTTGGAGATTTCGGATGAACCTAACGATTCTTCAGAGCCTGCTAATTACGACGATGTACCTGTAATTGATTTCGGTCAAGCGATGTTGAGAGGTATGGGATGGGCTCCTGGTAAAGGTATTGGTAAAAAGCCGAAGCTAGTCGAGATTCGTGAACCGGAACTGAGACCTAGAGGGCTCGGTTTGGGCGCTGGGCCGGATGCTGTGATGAAATTGGAGGCTAAAAATAAGGAAGAGAAGAAGTAAGGATGCTGAGTTCGTGTCTGAAAACTGTGATATATTTAATTGATAGGTGTGTAAATATGTTTTGTACGTTGGTGCAAATGTATACTTGTAAATTTGTGTTCAATTCGTGTTATAATTATGAGAGTATTACTTCAAGTTTGTGTTTTGTGTATTGCTCATGTTTCGTACTGTGATGAAATTCTGTCTGAAGTATCGTCACAGTTGTGTGTAATTTATTATTAGTGAAATAACATCGTGTAAAGTTTGTTGACAATTCGTCATCTTAATCATCTATTTCTTCAGTGAATTAGAACAACGTTTTGATTTGAAAATAATTATTGTAAATTATTCATTATTTTATTTTTCGTGTGAGAGACTAGAGTAATTATTCAGGTTTATAATATTTAACATAGAATAGCAGATATTTAGACGTATCGTCGAACTGTAGTACGTCGGCAATTTTCATAAAGCACTGGAATCTAAAATCATCGTCGATGTCCGGGTGTTCCGTGCGGGATAAAACGGCTTGTACTTTTTGAACATACGTTGTGAACTTCTTGGGGAATACGCCTGCAAAAAAAAGTAGGTTTTTTATTTTATATTCGGTAAAGGAGAAAGCAGTACAAAAGGAAATAGAAGATCAAAAAATGAAACTCAAAATAGCCCAAGAGACAATAACCAAGTTCAAGGAGGAAGTAATGAAAAGTAGAAAAGCTACTCCTGCTACTTCATATTTAGCGGCATCATGACGCAGATTTTGTATTCTTAGGTGTAATTACTGATTCGATGCACTTATCACAACGAAGATTTATCGGTGTTTATAAAAGATTCATTTCAATCTGCACGACAGCTATGGCAATTGTAATCGAGTGGTCGTTGCAATTCCAAAAAGATGGAGCTGTATGGGGAGGAGGAAGAGGGCTTATTTGTAGTCGAAGGTCAAGAATATAAAATAAAACTTTCAACCGCGTTTTTCTCCAAACTGGGTTCTTCGATCGGGGCCCTTTTTCCAGCAAGCCTTTCAATTTAGCCTATCGAAGTTGATTTTTTTAGATTTCTAGTAAATTTTTCAAAACTTCTGGAACAATTTCATCTATAGCTAGAGAAAGACAAATTTTACTAAAAGCTTTAAATCGACTCGAAAATGGTCGCAATCGATTTCGTTCTCAGCAGGCACGTATGCAAGAAAAAGATTTGGGATAAGGAAATCGAAAAGATGAGTATAAGATCGATGGGAGGAAGGCAGAATGGAAAAGCTGAAAATGAAGTTGCGTTGCTCGCTGCCAAAACTGCTAAAGGACAACCTATAATGAAGAATAGAATATTTAACATGTTACCTAGTTTATGAGCGATAAGTTTTGGTAAACCTGGATCTAGCTGTTTCGGTAATCGATTCGGTTTATCTATAGCCTCTGCGAAAAAAAACAAGAGGAAAACAATAATAAACCGAGTACACGGTAGTAGCATAAGGGTAATTAAAATTATAATACCTTCCGGCACTGTCTGACAATCGACTAAATGTTTCGCAGGAGCGGTTGACGTAGATGGTCCATAATTAAGAAGTGACTCGCTACTACAAGGAACAGCAATCGTCGAAACTGCGGAAGACGATGCACAACGTAATCTTTTTGAACTTTTCTTCGGTGAATTAGGTTGACCTAAGAAGTAGATTCAAAAAGTTTTAGAATAAAATTAATTAATTAAAAGGATGAAAACCAAATAATTACGCTTACTTTTCCTTTTGGTAGTTTTATTAGCATATTTAGGTAACTTTTCTTTAGACAATCGTTGTAACTCACGGACTGAGGTCATTTCCTCATCGGACACAGAGTCCGGTGTAATAATCGCTGACTCTTCGGACACGCCAATTCGTTTGCAATCCATCAAACTAGGACAAAAATCGCGTATGCTGTTTCATTTATTCTATCTTGCCTTTAAAAATAATGAAAAACAAGAAATACTTACATTTCGTCCAGGGTTTCATTCAACGAGTCCTCAAGTTCTCCTTTTCCAATTTTGGAACCGGAAGGATATTGGGTTTTAAAATGACTAATTAATACATTTTTAATAAACTTATAATACCGCGTGAAATGTTTCACTTGCATTTCACTGGGCAAAGAGCGAAATTCAGACCACGTTGATAAAGCTACACCTGCCGTGTCGAAATTGGCTATTCGAATATGTCGATGTGTCCAACACGACGTATTTCTCCTTATTGGCCCTATCATGATCCCTAACTTTTCTATCTTAAACCTGCTTTTGACAAAATAGACAAAAAGGCTTTATCAAATTATTTTATCTACAATCTACAGGCTCTATTATGCAACAGCTGATCGGCTGAGAAATTACGCTGAAATTAATTACGAATTGAAACGTTTGTTTACATTCGTACTTCGCGCCAAAGTGGTTGAATTGTAAATCGATTCATGAATCGTGAATCGTGAAAAATGAATCGTTCGCAACCGAGAGAAACAAAGATGTTCGTGATTAAAAATACTTGCATCTGTGTGCAGCGTAATTTTTGTTGCACAATGCCGTAAATTTTTTCGGATCGCGTCGGAACTGTTCGTATGGACTAACGAGTGTACTTTGAGTTAATCCGCGCTTTTTGAATGTAGATACGAATAAGAATAAGATGATGTCAGCATAATTATCGAGTTCCTAGGTCTCTTTTTAAAAAATGTTTGAATGTCAGTCATAATATTATTATTGTAAATTTTTATTTTTTAACAAAGCGCAAATCAGTTTAAAACGCCACATTGAAGGAAAGAAGTGTCGATTTCAAATTTCGTAGCTTTTTTTGCGGTTGAAGGTTGAAGTTTAAAATTTGAAAATCGGTGAAAAAAATACGAAATTTTGAAAGTTTTGGCCAAAATCAGTAAAACGCAAGCAAAATATGCAGAAATATGCACTTAAAACACCCGAAATATGCAAAATTATGTATTTATGGCCAAAATATCATCAAAATATGCAAAATATGCAATAACAAATAGGGCTCATATTCGACTAAGAAAGTCAGAATTTCATGAATCGTAAAGATCTGTTCAATATACGCAATCATCTTTCACGTAGAAAAATATGCAATTGCATAAAAATCCGAGCCCTAGACATTACATTTCGATAATATTGACATTAGTAAGTTCATCTTTATTTCATTTTCAATTTTCATAGTGTATTACGTTATCATTTCTCAATTTTCAAACCTGTAATTAAATTATCAATTTATCATCAATAACTAGTATATTATTATTGATGATACGTCTTGGACATTCTTGGTTTGTTGCAAGTACACTCGTGAGTCCAAACGAGCAGTTCCGAAGCAATCCGAAAAAATTTACGGCATTGTGCAACAAAAATTACGCTGCACACAGATGCAAGTTAAAAAATAAGAAAACGGAATTCAATGTTTACAATTTTGGTAACACTGCGCTTGCACAGTATCATAGATACGCGAAATTCAGATTGAACGAAAATCAAAATGGCGGAAATTCTTCATTCTAGAATTTAATTTATTCCATTTTCTTCCAGTGATGTAAGAGCCCCGATTTCAGGGCTCCCGCTCTCGCTCCCGCACGAGGCTCTTCATTATTTTAGGCTCCGGCTCTTCATTCGCTCTTTTGAAAATTTCAATCACCGAAATTATCGTTCTTCTTCTTCAACTCTTCAATTGTGGCAGTGATTGTAGAAAGGGCCGTTAACTGCGATTTGTGAAATTTGTCAGGAAAGCGAAAAAACAAAACTGAAATAAATGTCATCACGTCGTATTTTTTCCCTCTAATTTCTTTATTTATGGTGAATTGGTGAATTAATTTAATTATTATTGGTTTTTCTTTTTCCTTCGCGTTTAATAACAGAATATTTATGAATATTAAAAAAATTTATTTATAAGATTGCAAGCGGCGTTACAATAACCAGTTCGGAAATATCGTATTTCTGAAGTTGGGAGGCTCACTTCAAACGAAAAATTAAGGGGTTAAAATTGATTTTTGGGCAATTTCAACTACATAGGGTTGTAGAGGAAGGTTTTTAGAACAAAAAAACAAAAAAAAACGAAAAACGATTTTTTGACATTTAACGGCTCTTTTTACAATCACTAGCACAATTTTAAAAACGATTCTCGCTCTTGGCTCTTGGCTCGCTCTTTGAATTTCTTCACTCTCGCTCCCGATCCGGCTCTCGCTCCTGACTCTTCAAAATTGAAAATTTTTTTGCAAGTTTTTGAGATGAACACCAATTATCCATGTCACAAAGTCGTAAAAACCAGAGGTATTTGATGCCAACTATTACCTATTGATTAAATCACATTAAAATGGGCATATAACATATTATTTTACACTTTTTTCCCAATTAATCATGACATGGTTTTTCTTGCAACAACCATTTTCTACTTCATTTGACGAAATTATTACATTTTATTTCATCATTTTCACGAGCACACAGAAAATAACATGAAATTGGAGTCTGAGGGTAGCGCTGTACGATTCAGAAAGTGGCACCAAAAAAATTTGGAAAAGAGCGAGAGCCGAAGGAATTTTCTGGCTCCGGCTCCGGCTCCGGCTCTTCTCAGATTCAAGCGCACCAGGGACGTAGCGAGACAACATTTCAGGGGGGGGGGAGATTACGAAAATTTTGCCAACTTTTAACAAAAATTTTGCCAACTTTTATTTATAGAGGTCTGCGACCATGAAAAACGGGGGCGGCATCACGTCCTTAAAAATTTTCCGGCTATGACATTGCGGCGTCAACGGCCCAAAAGAGAAAGCTGTGAAAAATTCAACTTTAATTATAAATTGAACGCAACGGAAGCTTTTTTTGGGAGGAGAGAGTACAAAATGGGTATTATGGAAATTTGGAATAGGTACCAGAAAGACGGAAAGATTTTAGGAGGAGGGCGTAAAAAAAACCTTCTTTCCGCTGCGTTTCCACAAATAATTTATATAAATTGTAATTTTGTTTGTGCCCGAGCGAAGCGAGGGCAAAGCTTCGAAAAAGTTGCATTTTTCAATGCTTACAAAATACATTTTTTCATGTTTTCAATATACTGATGAATGGCGCGGCGGCAGCGGCGTAATTTTGATTTTTTAATTTCTCAACAACCCGACGGGGTCAACCGGTGGTGCAGACCTGCATTTTTATCAAAAATATTACCATGTCTACACCCGGTTTTATTATGCATTTAAAAGGAATTGATTTGAAAATTGAAGGGAAAATGTTAAAAATTGGAAAAAATTGTAATTTTACTATAAGTTAAATTTCATGTAAATTTTTCTTTGTTAGATGCTTGGCTTACCATGGAAACTATTTTTCCAACACTAATCCTAATCTTTTAATACATGAATAAATGTACTTGGGGTTTGGGGTATCTTTGATTTTTCCTATTCTCAGTCCTTCAATTTTACATACGAATTTTAAGAGTTGAAACGTTTTAAAATTACCCATTACATTTCAAACAGTATTTTCTTTGTCGAATTTCAGCGCTGATTTGAAAAATAAAATTTGATTTTCTCCATCACATCAAAATTTTTCATGATGGGAATTTTTTTGTAGAAAATTTGTTTTACATTTTTTTGATAAAACTTTTAACCCTTGGAGTCGAATTTTTTGGGCCAAGAAAGGGTCTTAAAAAATGAATAGAACTCAAATTACAGAGCGTGAAATTTATTTTATTTGGTGGGGATGGTGGAGTTGAATTAGTTTTTTCTTAGGAGGCATAGTTTTTGAGATTTTTTCAGAAAATTTTACGCCCTACGATTCGTTTTATATTAATTTTTTGCGTAGAATTTTTCGTTTGTTACGAAAATTGACTTTGAGTATCAAAAGTTATCAAAAAGTGTAAAAAAAATGTTTCAACAAAAAATTCAAATTATAAAAAATTCTGACATGCTGGAATTTTTTCATAATTTTTTTCATGATCACCGTGAAAAATACCATTAAAATAACTCTTTAATTTCACTTAACTCGCGTAAACATATCTTAACATATCTACACTGGTAGAACGTAGGAGTACAATATGAGTGAAGAAATGGAACAAAAGCAGGATACCCCATGGATAAGTTTTGAAAAACAGTATGAGGAAAAGACCAGGAATCATTAGAGCATATTCAACGTTGACAAAAAGAACACAATGCGGATTTTTTTGAACTGAGATATGTGTGTCATGTTGGCTGACTGGCAACGTGGTTGGCTAGAGTTGGCACCTGACAACTATTTCGATCATAAATAACCAAGTTGGTCGAGTTTTCGCCAATTATTGGTTTGACTCTTTTCATCATTTTCTTATTCAAAACGTTGTCATCAAATTTGTGTTAAATTTTCCAACTTTTCACCATTTTCTAAACTAGTTATTAAAGTTGCCAAATGCCAACTTTTGCCAACTTTTTGAACTTGCCATAAATTTGCCAACTTTTGCCAATTCTTCACTCGTCTGGGGGGGGGAGACTCCCCCCCCATCCCCCCCAACGCTACGTCCCTGAAGCGCACTCTTTGGTAACGCTCTTCAAATGAGTGTCGTGGAATTTTTTATGGGAGCGCTCTCGTTAGTTCCAAGATTTTAAATTTTTAGCTCTTCGCTCCGCTCTCGCTCTCTCAAAAAGTACGGCTCTTTTAGGCTCCCGCTCCGGCTCGCTCCCGGCTCTTACATCACTGTTTTCTTCACGTTTTTCCAACTTTATGTATTTTTAATTATAAATAATTGTAAATTTGTAATTCGAAATTGATATAAAATTCACTTCTTTTTTCTTTTTCAGATACTTCGAATGAAAAAAAATTGAATTTTCCAAGTGACTCGTATCTGGTACAACTTTTTACCGGAACCGGAAGAAATTTAGCATCATCATCTGAATCTCATCTAGCATCTATGGTTTACTTTACGTATTGCTTTGATTACGTGTGTCGGCCGATTCGAGTTGAAAATTGGATCGTGTAATTATAATGGAAAATAATTAATTGTGATCGAGTCCAGTATCCAAGAAATAGCACTAAAGCAAGTATGGCGTTCCGACGAGACAAGAAGGAAGAAGAAGATGGTGAGTAACTGCTCAATTTCCAATATCAACGTGAAACATTTCTCCAACTCTGGTTAGCATTTACTAATCGAACCCTTTCATCTTTAGGAGGCGGTAATCCGTTCCAAAATCTGGATAAGACAACCGTACTCCAAGAAGCTAGAACTTTCAACGATACTCCGGTCAACCCTCGCAAATGTACCCATATCTTGACCAAAATCCTATTCCTACTTAATCAGGTATGTTGTAGTCATAATATTGTTCCAATCATCTGCTCTATCTTAATTTATCATTGTTTAATTGGCAGGGAGAACAATTGGGTACATTGGAAGCTACAGATGCGTTCTTCGCGATGACCAAGTTGTTCCAGTCGAAAGATGTTATCCTTCGAAGAATGGTGTACTTGGGTATTAAAGAATTATCCCGTGTAGCCGAAGATGTCATCATTGTTACGTCTAGTTTAACTAAAGATATGACCGGAAAAGAAGATATGTACCGAGCTGCTGCTATCAGAGCTTTATGCAGCATCACAGATGTAAGTTGATAAAATTCAGATATCATTGAAAAGAATATATTGATAATGAATGATTTCCATAGGCAACAATGCTTCAAGCAATCGAACGATACATGAAACAAGCTATCGTTGATAAAAATCCGAACGTTAGTAGTGCTGCTTTGGTAAGCAGTCTTCATATGACTCGAACTGCCGGAGATGTTGTTAAGAGATGGGTTAATGAAGTGCACGAATTGTTGAATTCCGATAAGTAAGTTATTATAATCGATTGAATCTTTTTGTATTGGAGGATTATTAATTTAGTGTTATATTTTTTCAACAGTGTAATGGTACAGTATCATGCTTTGGGATTGATGTACGATATTAAAAAATACGATCGATTGGCTGTCACGAAATTGGTAGCTTTGTTGACCAGAAGAACTTTCAAGTCTCCTTTTCCTCTGTGTACTTTGGTAAATATTTTCAGATATCGTAATTATGATATTTTCAAGTTGATTTTTATCCTCGTACGTGTTTGTTTGACAGTTGAGAATAATCTGCAAATTATTAGAAGAAGAAACCGAAGGATCGTTGGACGATAGCCCCTTATACGATTTCGTAGGCGCTTGCTTAAGGCACAAATCAGAAATCGTGGTTTACCAAGCTGCTCGTTACATTGTGAATATGCGTCGAACTACTTCACGAGAGCTGGCTCCGGCCATCAGTGTTTTACAGCTTCTATGCACGTCGCCTAAACCTTCGTTGAGATTTGCAGCTGTTCGGACTCTGAATAAGGTATAATTACGATGCAGTCAGCTTTAGTAATTTAATTAGCGATGCGAAAATAACATTGATTTGCTTTTAAAGGTCGCTATGACTCATCCAGCCGCAATCACAGCTTGTAACTTGGATTTGGAGACATTGATTAGCGACTCGAACCGATCAATCGCCACGTTGGCGATAACCACTTTACTTAAAACTGGCGCAGAGTCATCCGTCGATAGGCTCATGAAACAGATTTCGTCATTCGTGAACGAGATCTCGGATGAGTTTAAGATTGTCGTCGTTCAGGTGAATATTTTGTCGAATTGAGCTTCGTAAGTTTTTGTTCTATTTAAATTCAATCAATGTTTGTTTGATTAGGCTATTCGAGCATTGTGCGAAAAGTTCCCTCGTAAACACACCGTTTTGATGAATTTCCTCTCAAGTATGCTGAGAGATGAAGGCGGATTGGATTACAAGGCTGCGATTGCCGATACAATTATTACCATTATTGAAGATAACCCCGATGCCAAAGATACCGGTTAGTTCGTGTTGAAAATTTTCAAATTTTATTACTTTGATTTGCCAAAAAATCTGAACTAAAAATAAATGTAATTTTTACAGGACTAGCTCACCTTTGCGAATTCATCGAAGATTGCGAACACAGCAGCTTAGCTGTTCGTATTCTACACCTTCTAGGCAAAGAAGGACCTCGCAGTAAACAACCATCCAAGTTAGAATCGCCCAGTCGTTAATCTTCACCATTTTCGGCTCTTTTGATCGAAATAATATTGAAATCTTGGTATTTTTTTCGCAGATACATCCGATTCATTTATAATCGTGTTATTCTCGAATGTACGGTGGTTAGAGCCGCAGCTGTATCTGCTCTATCTCAATTCGGCGCCGCTTGTCCGGAACTTTTGCCTAATATTTTGGTGTTACTGGCTCGTTGCCAAATGGATTGCGACGACGAAGTTCGAGATCGAGCTACGTACTATCACAGTATCTTAACGCTAAGCAATATGCATCTCAATTTGCACTACATTCTGGAACCGTTACAAGTAAGCTAAATCTTGAACCGATAATTCACCCGTTGAAAAATCTTCGTTTCTACAAAAAAAAATCATGCTTTGCCCAGGTCTCTGTACCAAACTTGGAAACTGCTTTGCTGAATTATATCGATAACCCATCAAGGGAACCGTTCGAATTGAAGAAAGTCCCATTGGCTCCTGTAGTAACCACCGAAGTTGCTCCCAAAGCTCCCATCTCGATTGCATCAGATCCAGTATCAGGTTTAGCTCCGGTTGCCAGAGAAGACAGATTTATTGATGTATTGAGCGGTATTCCAGGACTGACCGATGAAACTGGAACCATGTTCAAGACTTCCGAACCGGTCGAATGTACCGAATCAGAAACCGAATACGTTGTCAAATGTTATAAACATTGTTTCGCCAAGCATATTGTTTTTCGAGTAAGTAATATCATTCCTGGATATGTCCATGATCTATTTAGTAACATTTACGTTGTATTTTTTGCAGTTCGAATGCATTAATACCCTTAATGAATTATTACTGGAGAACGTACGAGTTCAACTCGAGCTACCAGACGGGTACAAGTTATTGAAAGAAATACCTTGCCCTAAATTACCTTATAACGAAGTCGGAAATGTATACATTCTGCTGCAATTCCCCGAAGAGATCGCTTGTTCTGTGGGCAATTTCGGAGCCACTTTGAAATTTATCGTTAAAGATTGCGATCCCATTACTGGTATTCCAGATTCCGATGAAGGATATAACGACGAGTATATGGTAAAATGACCAACTCCTTTCAATTTTTTACAATCTACGATGGATTTTAATTGAAATATGGAAATTTTCGTACAGTTGGAAGACATCGAAGTTACGTTGAGCGACCAAATATCCAAACTAAATAAATTAAACTTTACCGCCGCTTGGGAAGAAGTAGCAGACGCTTATTGCGAAGTCGAAGACACGTACGCATTGACCAGCATGAACACTTTGGAGGAAGCGGTACAAAATATCATCTCTTTCTTGGGTATGCAACCGGCCGAACGTACTGATAAAGTTGTCCAAGGCAAATCTTCCCATACGTTATATTTATCCGGTAAGTTAACCCTCGATGTTGGTAATTCACATCTCTAAACGATTTCTAACCTCTTCAATTTCTTGTAGGTGTATTCCGCGATAGTCACGAGGTACTTGTCAGAGCCAAACTAGCCTTAGGAGACGGAGTAACCATGCAGTTGACCGTTCGATCCGAAGAATCAGCCATTGCCGAACTCATATCGTCAACTGTGGGATAAAATCGGTCTCGTAGGTATTACATTGTGCCCCTTGTGTAACGTTTTGAGTTTTTTTTTTACATGTTGAAACTTCCTGTCGCTGTAAGATGCATTTTTACCCGGCTGTCCTTATTGTTGGACATTAGGCGATCTTTTATTTTGTATCAAATTTATTTATCGAGTTGATATATATTCGTTGTAATTTTCAAACTATCTGTTTTTGTTTTTGTTACTATTTTAGGGTGAGTATTAACGCAATTTATAAGATAATGTAGTACGTCGGTGCAGATGTTCTCGAGTATCCGGTTCGGTAGCTGTAAGGGTTCGATTCGGTGAAGATAGTGAACTAGTTTCGTCGATGTTCAGTAAGGTTGATGGTAAATGTTCCAGATTTTTGTACCAGGTGTCCAAAAATTTTAGCAAGTGTGTTTTTTTTTGGTTGAATGAGATTATTTTCATTCGTTTTTTAATGAATTCGCGTTCTAACGGTTCTATCGAGGTATTTAAATTTTAAATCAGTCATTTGATAAGTTTTAGAACTAGGTCAACGATTTTGAACTTTTTGTGTCATTTTTCTTTTCAGTGAAGGAGAAAAAAATGCGTAGAGGGCTGAAAAAAAAAGTTTATTTTTCATTTCATAAAAACAGCTTCAGTGGTCTTCGATTAAACGCCAATAGTTTTTTTTTTTGAAGATACGAGAAAAAATGTCTTGGAAACTTGCTTTGTATTATTGAACTCGAAATTTTTTCGCATCGTAAATTTTCGGACGTTAATTGATTATTGTATGAATAAATTGGAACCATTGAACCGGTTTCAAAACCGAATACTGTTTTAGAACTAAAAAGAAATCTCGAGTTTTTGGACATCCTGCTGAAAGATCTGGAATATTTAGTATTTTCGGAGAATTGTTCGGATTACCTATAAAAAATGTATACAATTTCCTATCAAAATACTCCTTTCGATGCGTTAGATCGAATTAAATGGATCGTAAGTCTAGAAATTGAGATTCAGTGTAAGAGGACCAAGAAACCTCAGTATTCGAAACGTTCTGCCTAGATCAATACACGATTGATCGTAGCTAGAACATCAGTGATACGTGTACGATGCACCAAGGAACATAATTTTGCATATTTTCATCTGGCTGCGATTGTTTTCAGCCTACAACCTGGAAATATTCTATTTTATTTTGAGATTTACGAAAATATTACTCTATGACAAGTCGACAACCTTAACCTCATCAGACGTTGAACTCGAATTAACAAATTCTCATGGTGTCCATAATTAGTAACTATACCTTACGTAAGGTCTCTTTCCAGTCAGACTGAATTTTACCAGTTTCAAAATTCCCCTGCACTCCCATTCAGACTAAATTTTACTAATTTCAAATTTCTGTGTCCACCATCAGACTGAAATTTTATATTTTACAAATCGAATATACTCTCATCTGTACTCCCCCCTTAGGTTCGATAATTTTTAATTTCGGTGTACTTAATTTTAGTGATCCAAATTTTCTCTGTGCAACTCAACAATTTTTTCAAAAGTTGGAGAATTTTTTAAAGACTGGAACTAGATGATTTTTCAAATTTTGGACAATTACCCAAAAATTGGATGATTTCTTTTTAAAACTGGAGTTTCCCAACAATTGGACGATATTCCAGTAATGCAACTGAAACAAGATTTTTCAAAAATTATACGAATTGTTTTTCAAAATCGAAAAAAGGAATAAACGTCTAAACTTTGTACAACTTTCTAAAAATCGAACCACTTTTTTTAAAAATTTGACGATCTTATAAATCGAAAAAAAAATTAAAACCAGAAGATCTCTTTATTTCAATACAATTTGTTGAATTATAGTTTAATTATCGTATGTATTTTAAAAGAAAATCCATTTGGCAAAATTTTTTACGACTTGAGTTACTTTTTACCTCGTTTTACGTCATTCAAAGTCACCTCTTTTTGAAAAAAAAAAAGGAATAAGATTCTTGAAACTATTACCTATCCCTCAAGTTTGAAACCATAAATTGTAGTTTTTTGGGAAAGAACAACTGTGCCACGGAACAATGGTCAGTGCCCCAAATACAACGTATTCATCAATTTTCAAGCAAATCTGGGTCGATTTTTAGAAAAGAAATGTAATTTTGCTGATTTGAAATCATCTGGAGTCCTTTTTGATGTTATTTTCATAAACAGCGTGTCGTGTACTTATACTCTTTATGCTAAGTTAGATCTCAATCAGATGAGCTTTTAATTAGAGAAACAGATTTCGGGAGGCTTCCGTTCAGTTGGGAGTGTTCGCTTCATTTTTCAATTCTAATATCACCATGGCAAAAAATTATTCAACAACTACGCAATCGTTCTACGAAAAAGATCTGAAAATCCTTATTAATAAAAATTTAATTATAATTATTGGAACAATTCAAATAATCAACATGATGAATATAAATATGCAATAGTTGGGTAATCAGGATCTGCAGCATACCAACGTTTCTACTTCAATAAAGACCACTTAATTTGATCCTTCGCCGACTGGAACACCTGAAAATCAACAAAAATTCGATTTAGTCCCAAAACTGACGAAATTATTACATCACATAAGAAATTTATCGGCTTTAAAGTAAATTAGTCGTAGGAATACTATTCTAAAACATTTCACGACACGTAATCAAAAATTCAAAATCAATGTTACAATTTTTTAAAACCTTTCGGTCGCCGAAATTGTTAATCACGTTGTAAAATGACGCTAACACCTACGCAATGAAATCTCAAATGGGGAATTATATACACGAACGAATTTATCGCGACTAAACTAAACTACGTAAGAAGATGCTATGAAATAGAGAGAATGAAAGACATGCAGTATTTTATATGTACAATTGAAATGCTAATACAGCACCTAAACCCAACCGCCTGCCAAAATGTCACCGACCACGACCAGAACCTCAAACGAGGTGAAATTATTACCTATTAAGCAGAACAGACTAATTGTTATCTTCCAATTCCGCAACACTCCAATACACCTGAATCAATTGTATTGGCAAGTTCGGTTCATTAATACCCTAAATGATCGAGAAGTGTTTCTAATCGTAAATTGACTGTACGTAAATTTACCTGGGCTACGGTCTGCTCTCCTAACGGAATATCATCCGTCCTTAGGGCTACTTTTTGGACTAACGAAGCTGAATCAGCTTCTAGAATAATTCTGCGCAAAAATTAATTAATTTTGATTAGTTCACCAGATGGAAATCGGTTTCTGTCGTAAATATATCTAGAAACGTACCCATTATCACATATTTCGTCTAAAATTAACATAACGATATCCAGATTATCCATTAGAACTCTCTTCTCGACGTTTTTACGTAAAATTTGACTCAGCGATTCGAATAAACATTGCAGCACCGTCATTAAAATCAGCTATAAGAACAAATCGATCGATTAGAGCAATTCTTCGCGTATTTTCATGAAATTAGACTACACAGTTACCTCATTTTCGAAGGAACTGCCCATTACGTAGAAAAATAAATCGACGTTGCTGCGATAAACGCAGGTTAATCCGTCCAGCATGATTATTTCATCGTTGGCACGGTGGGTTTTGTTGAATAGATTCTTTTCAAAGGTTTTCTGTTCTTTGACCGTTGAGAGAACGTTTCGATCGTAGTATTTTGCCAGAATTCGGTTTCCATCGTTGTCCAATATCGCTATTCCTTTGATTGTGTACAGAGTTGGTTCCTGTGTGATGAAAACGATTATTTAGAGTCGTCTGACGGATATATCGACTCGAATATGAGTAAATTAGGAGTTATACTTACGAATAAACTTTCCGACGTCATTTTTACTTGATGAGAAATTTATTCCGGTGAGAAACTGGGTGGAATGATGTAAAATTTCATGAAATTTATCGTATTATCGTGTTTTGATTACGATTTCGGCGTCTACGTCAACGAAAAAAATTGCGTTCTGGTTTCACAACAGTTCGAGTTGGAAACCTGCGTGAAATATTCAAATGGGCGAAATCGTTCGATTTTCATCGTTCTTTTGATCAACCGAAATGAGATCCGTTTGAATCAAACGAACGAATCGTTCGTTTGATTCAGAAAAAAATGTAAACAAAACGTTTTATCAATTTTTTCATTAAATTAAATTCAGTGCTCTGTTCGTTGAAATTTCGTGTTCTAGTGCCCTTTTCTAATGAATTATCCGTTGTAAATGGTTATTAGTTTATTGTGGTGTTAATTTACACATTCTACGGTATTCAGACATCGATATGAGCGTCGTCTAAGCTTCCTACACTCAGCTGCGGTTCAGCTTCGAATGGAATCTCATATCCATATGTGTCGCTTCGAATAGAACAATCCAGCTGTTGAAATGACTAGAAGAAGTCTAACGGATGTATTTACGCTGATGCGAAATAATGCCAATCACAATCGCAATATTCTCAGCGAACAGATTATCAGCGATCGAATGGCGTTGGTGGAATCGGGAGAAGGTATGGATATGTCCAGGACTGCTCTACCTCCTTCGTGGATCAATATCCTAGAAGAAGCTCAGTTTCAAATATCTCGTATTCAAAAAAAGCTAAACGATTTGTCGACGCAGCAGCAAAGCTATCTGTCCAAACCTACGTTGGATGATTCTACCGAACAGGAGACTCATATTGAGCAATTATCGCAAGAGATAACTAAAGTAAGTTGATTAAAGGAAAAATTGAGCCAAAAATGAACGTTTGGGAAGTATTTTATTAACGAATTTGTTTTATAGCTTTTTTCGGTGACTCAGAAGTTAATACATCAAATTCAAGAACAAAGTATGGATGGTTCTGGACCCGAAATAAAGCTATCCAAGAATGTAACCAGTTCGTTATGCACAACGCTGCAGAATTTATCGTTTCAGTTTAGAAATTTACAAAGTTCCTATTTAAATAGTAAGTGCGAATGGTTATTTGACTATTGAATTGGTCCAAGTTTATTGGGATATTTTTTTATAGAGCTCAAATCTCGCGAAGAGAGATCCAACATATTTTTCCAAGATGACGTTTTCTACGACGATAACGATCCGTTCCAGTCGTTGAACGAAGGCGAGCTGAAGGTAGATCGAGAATTTGAGCTAGGGCCTGGCTTCACGGAGCAGCAAAAGCAACAATTGATGTTCGAAGAGGATAATGCTCGAATGGCTGCTCAACGTAAGCAAGAAGTCAACCAGATTGTTAGCTCGATCGCCGATTTGAATTATATTTTTAAGGATTTAGGCAGAATGGTCGCTGAACAGGTATATAAGTCGAATTTTTCTATCCTTTTTGATTGGAATTTTATCGATTTGAGATTGAATATCTCTATGTTCTCTTCTAGGGTACAGTTTTAGATCGTATCGATTACAACATCGAACAAACTCAAACCCAAGTCAGACACGCTTACCAAGAACTCGCCAGAGCTGATCGTTACCAAAGGAAGAATCGTAAAATGCAATGTATTCTTATACTCGCACCGGCCACAATTATATTATTTTTATTACTAATTGCGGTCAAATTTTAATCGATTACCCCGGAACCTCGTTATCGATGTTTTTAGTAATACGAACAATTTAATGACTGAGTCGTCTACGTTTTTCATATTTTTATTAATTTATTATTACGTATGATTGTTTTTTTTGTACATATTTCATATTTATTTTTTCGTTTTAATTACTTATTATATTTATCGCATATTAACGTTATTGTAATTGTTTTTTTCTTTTCGGTTTTATTCGAATTTGTGATATGTACGTTAAGGGTTCGTTTTTTGAATTTATTTGTTTCTTTCTCGTTTGTTTTTCTCTTATTTCTTTTAGCTTAATTTATTGTCATTTTTTTATTTTTTTTGTCCCCCTGCCCCTCTTCAATATTTAATTTTTAATGTTATATTCGCGGTGTTCGCAATGATACCGTTATTTTCAATATTGTTATTACTTTTAATTAATACATTGCCTATTTTATTTGAGAACGTGGATTTTTATTTCTTATTTTGTAGGGAATTCCAAAAAATGTGTGCGATTTTAAATTTATTGTCCATTTGCGTATTTACGAATGTGAGGTCAAAACAATTCTAAATTAAACTCCAGTCGTATGTCATTTCAAGATTCGTATCATTTTAGTTCAGTAGTTATAGAATAACGTAGTATTTTAGCAATTTTCAAAAAAAAAAGTTTCAGAAAATAATCGTTTATTTTGTATTTTTGTTACAGATTTGCAAGAAATACCAGAAATGTCTCCAGTACCACGTCAAGATTTAAAATAATACCTCCAACGATCATCCGCTGTGGTAAGTTAACTGGTTTCTCTTCCTGTATTGTGTCATTTCGTGTTGATTCGGCCATTTTTTGAAATTTCCTCTTCAAATTTTACTAGAAAATTATTCGGGTTAATTTTCAACGCAGGAAAAAGTCAATTCTTTGACAGGATAAATTTTATCGTCCGAAATGGGGGTAGATTGTAGGTCACCGGACGCCGGACATTACCTCAGTGTCAGATTTTGGACCGGACGTCGCGATCCTGTGATATTGGCGAGAGAAAATTGAAAAAATGCGAAAGAAAAATTGCATTGATGGTTAAATGGACACCTGGATCAGAAATCCGACGCCAAATTCGTGTCTGGTGGCCTTCAATCTACCCCCTGCATAGTGGGCTCAGTAGGCAATTTAGATGGAAAAAAGTCAATGTCCCCAACAAACCTGAAATATGATTTCTTAGGTAAATTCGAAATACCCTTAATCCCCATTTCATATTTTTAATCCTCGCACCTTCTTCCCCGAGGATCCAGGTGCAAAAATAACATCAAATTTGGATTGAGCACTTTTGAAAATGTATATTTGGACACCCATGTCAACTTTCCTCCAATTTCACATTTTTTACCCTTCGCCACCCTCCTCTGAGGGTCTAGGTGAAAAACTAATCTGAAATTTGAATTTAGCACCTTCGAAATTGTAGATTCGGACACCCATATCAATTTTTACCCCAATCCACATTTTTGATCCTCCTTATTCCTCCCCCGATGGGCTAGATGTAAAACTAATATCAAATTTGAATTTAGCACCCTCGAAAATGCAGATTTGGACTTCCATTGTCTCATATAGAATTTTTACCCCACTACACATTTTTGACCCCCCCCCCCTCTCCCCCTTTTCGAAGTTTTGGATTCAGCGTCGAAAATTGCATGTATTCCGTTATAAAAAATTTTAACTCAACTACATAGGACTTTTTCCCCACTAAATTGCCCATCGACCCCACGTGCCCCAAAGGAATCCAAGAGGGATCCGGTGATAGAATTTTTTCGTATCAAAGGGGTAGCTTTTTTCGAGTTGAAAATGACACTGTAATTAAGTTGGGTTAGGGTCGTGCCAAAGGAGTGGTTTTTTTCGTACCAAAAATGACGCTGAAAAATTGTATCGTCCGATTGTGCTTGGGTAATCCAGTCGGGCATAAATTGCAGGTCGCCGGATACGAATTCAGCGTCGAATTTTGGGTCGGACGTCGCGTTTCTCTGATATTTGCAAAAGAAAATCGAAAAAATGTGAAAGAAAAATAACGAAAACTGGCCACAGAACGGCCGGATCTAAAATCTGATGCCTAATTCGGGTCCGGCGACCTAAAAACTCCCCACTGCCGAAATCCAAGGGCGATCGGTCAGTTAGACAATAGAACTGTTTCGTTTAAAGATGTGACTTTTTTTCGTGCCGAAAATGAAATTTGAATTAATTGTGGTCAATCAATTCTATTTGGAGAACAGCTTTAATTATTCGCCCCTAATCATGGATGGCTACTTATTTACTCATTAATTTTCTCATTTAGGCCTCCTAATTTTTCGTGAACCTAAACAGTCATGTCGAATTCCCAGTCGTAGCCCTGATAATTTTTTTGAGCTGAAAATATTTTTCTCTCGAGGGACATGCAAGATGTCCAGGATGAGGTATTTGGACTCGAGAAATCCAATGGTAGGGTTAGTATTGCCTTAGTCGATCGTCGATTATCAAAAACAGCGATTTTTGAATTCATTTTTGACCATTTTCAAAAAGACCCTAAAAACTGATGAAATGCGTATTTTTAGAGTAATTAGAGGTCACTGATTACGAATACGGTGTCCATTTTGCGCAATCGCCGCTCGATTGCTCAAAAATCGTCCATAACTCGAAAACGAAGGTCTGATACTGAAAATGGACCGCGAATTCGGAATCAGCGACCTCGAATTAGTCGAAAACGACACCTCCCTCGATTTTTTTGAAAATCATCAAAAATCGAAAAAATTAATGAACTAACCCCTTCTCATTTTTTTGGGCCAAAAAACGTTTTGCTCCCGATCGACGTGCGAGGTGTCTAGAATAGGGTATTCGGACACGGCGAATTCAATGGTGGCCTCAGTTTTTTCCGATTGGTCACCGTTTCCGAGGAAATGGCCATTTTTTAGGCCAATTTTGGTCAATTTCAAAAGGGTCTGAAAAACTCGCGAAAGGTGTTTAAGTTAGAGTCACTGATTACGAATCTGAGCTTTGTTTGTCGCGATATCCACTTGTTTGCCAAAAAAACTCACTTTGGAGGTGAAATTCATCCATAACTCGAGAGGGAAGGGCGAGCGCCGAAAATGGACCGCAAATTCGAAATCAGCGACCTCGAATTAGTCGAAAACGACACCTATCTCGAATTTTTTGAAAATCATCGATAATCGAAAAAAAGCATGAACTAACCCCTTCTCATTTTTTTGGGCCAAAAATTTTTTGTTCTCCCGATCAACGTGTGAGGTGTCTAGAATAGGGTATTCGGACACGGCGAATTCAATGGTGGTATTAGTTTTTCCCCATCGGTCGCAGTTTTCGAGAAATTGGCCATTTCACAGGCCAATTTTGGCCAAATTTGAAAGAGTCTTGAAAACTCGCGAAAGATGTCATTTTCGACTAATTTGGGGTCGCTGATTCCGAATTTCGGGTTTATTTTGCCCGATCGTCGCATACATGTCGAGAATTTGCATTTCAGCGCTGAAATTAGGCCATAACTCGAGTAGGAAGGCACGCCGCCAAAAATGGACCCCGAATTCGAAATCAGCGACCTCGAATTAGTCAAAAACGTCACCTCTCTCGGTTTTTTTGAAAATCATTAAAAATCGAAACGTGACTGTTTTGTACTTTGGGTACCTTTATTAAATTTTTTGCACGTCCCAGCTGTTATAAATTTTCCAAATGAATGATTTATAACCCGGATTGTGTTGCTTTCCCTTTGTTCGTTTTATCGGGCCGATCATCTGATAATGAAATCTGAAAAAATTCCTAGTGGGAACGTATTCGAATATCTCAATATGGTTCCAATGGGGATCATATACAGGTAGTCCGATTTACTCGAAACTTCGACAAAATATAGTCTAATATACCAGAAAACCACTCCCGAAATTATTTTTCAAAAAGACCTCATACAACATTTTTTATAGAAGATTGTGTGTTGTTGTCAGAAAAAACGGACCCTTGCGGAACACACTGTAGACGTGACGTCAAAATTTTGCATAAACCAGAACGATGAACGACGCGTCCATAACCGCGCATTCACGTGTATTAAAATGCATGTACTAAAACGTTTGATATTCCCACAACTTCGAACCTTCCTAACTTTTGTTCTATTGTCTGGATGACTTTCAAACTAGTCCCATCTTATAGAGAATTTTACGTAGATCATTTTCCTTACCTCAAACACCAATGTCCTCACTCAAAATTTCGAGTTATTTTAATGTAAAGTGAAAAAAAGATGTAATATTTACAATGAAAACGTATTTTCAAAGCTTTGAACTTTTATAACTTTTGTTGTATCGCCTGCACGACTTTTAAACCAGCCCCATCGTGTAGAGAATTTCACGTAGATCATTTTCCTTACCTCAAACACCCATGTCCTCACTCAAATTTTTGAGTTATTTTAATGTACAGGGAAAACAAGATATTTTCACAGCTTTGAACTTTTATAACTTTTGTTCTATTGCCTGCACGACTTTCAAACCAGTCCCATTGTGTAGAGAATTTTACGTAGATCATTTTCCTTACCTCGAACACCTATGTCCTCACTCAAAATTTCGAGTTATTTTAATGTGAAGGGGGAAAAAAATGTAAAATTTGCAATGAAAACGTATTTTTATAGCTTTGAACTTTTATAACTTTTGTTGTATCGCCTGCACGACTTTTAAACCAGTCCCATCTTGTAGAGAATTTCACGTAGATCATTTTCCTTACCTCAAACACTTATGTCCTCACTCAAATTTTTGAGTTATTTCAATGCAAATGAAAAAATAAGTACAGTAGACTCCCGATTATCCGACATAATTGGGGCGGGAAAGTGTCGGATACTCAAAAAAGTCGGATAATTGAAAAGTTCAGTTTTTTTCAGAAAAAACGTAATAAGTAAATGAGTTCTTGAAATGCGGGGAAATAATTTGGCATGCATTTATTTTTAAAAAACCTCAAAACCAAAATTAAAACAATAGAACTAAAATCTAAAAAAAAATCACCTCTATATTTTTAGGTTAAAATTTAAAAAAAGAAATACTTGAAAGAAATCACTTTTTCTAAGACAAAATCATTAATTTTTTGAAAAAAAGTTGGTTGTAGATTTTTGTCGCGGCGCATCAATTTTTTTCAGAGCCTTTGCAAAGTTCGACCATTTGCAAAAAATCATCAGTTTTCGCGAAGTGACACCTTTCTGCCTTTCCAAAACTCGCGAATTCTCATCTCCCACTGCTTTCCAGTACCATACCAGATGGTGTGAACGTTTTTACATGCACTGAGAAAAATGGAGAATGAAAAATGAATAGAAAGTGTTGCAAAAAATTATAAATTTTATTCAAAAAAAATAAATTTTATTCAAAAAAAATAAATTTTATCCAAAAAAAATAAATTTTATCCAAAAATAATAAATTTTATCAAAAAAAAATAAAGTTTATCCAAAAAAAATAATAACGGGGCACCATTCGCAAAATTAGCAATTTTTATCAAAAAAAATAATAAAATTTATCACGAAATTTGGTAAAGTTTATTGCATAGAAAATAAAGTTTCGTCAATTTTGCGATAAATATTATTATTTTGCATTAAATTTTATTATTTTGCAATAAATATTATTATTTTTTGAATAAATTTTACTAGTTTTGTGAATGGTGCCTTTTTATTATTACGTTTAATAAAATTTATTTTTTATTTTTTTGAGTGTACAAATTTATTTGGTTAGGAGCTAAATTTAAAATAAGTCGGATAATAAAGCATTATCCGACATTTGGAGGTTGGATAATCGGGAGTTGTCGGATAATATTTTTTGATCGGATAATCGAGATGTCGGATAATCGAGAGTCGGATAATCGGGAGTCTACTGTAATATGATCATGTGTCTTGCAAAATATTGACGTCATACAGTGTGTTAATAAGACATCACTGCGTTTTTTAAGAGGGTCGCGTTTTCGCGACTTTGAGAATTTATTTCTCGGCACCAGGGTTGACGCGAGTCCTTAAAAATTGCGACTCGGAGTCGAAAGGCGCGAGTCCTTACAAATTCCGGCTCCGAGTCGACATTTAGCGAGTCTTTCATGAAAAGACTCGAAAGAAGACTCGGAGTCTTCAGCGAGTCTCGAGTCTTATTCAGAGTCTTTTTTTCCGAGTCTTTTTTTGGTCATTTGATGTGTGGGTTAAATGTCGTAGTCACGTAGTCCCAGTTAGTTTTCGCATTCTCATTCTCCAACTTTCATGTTTCACTTATAATAATTTTTCTAAAAGATGTTTGTTTCATATAAAATTGTAAATTGAAAATCATGCGACTTCACTGCGTCTCTCTGTTCTCTGTTCATGGCATCACGGCTCACGGCTTCACGCGGGAAAAAAACGTTGAGAGAACCGCAAAAAAACGAGAAAAATTCACTTGTTTTGACTTTCACAGTTAATCACAGATACAATTATTAAAAAAAAAAAAAAACTGCGACTCGCAATAGACTCGCAAAAAGACTCGCTCGCATAGTTTTGAGTCATTCAAAAGAGAGACTCCGAGTCTTCAAGGAACGAGTCTCTAAGAAAAAAGACTCGGAGTCTTATTCCGAGTCGACTCCGAGTCTCCGAGTCCTCTGCGAGTCCTTTTTCAGTGCAGACTCTGGACAACCCTGCTCGGCACACAATGATCGTATCTTCACCGGAGTGGTGTCAAAATTTTTGTCTCGGCTAGGACTATAACATATATTTTTTTGAAAAAATTGATATGATCCCTATTGTGCAGAAAAAAATCATGAGTACCAATGAAGTGATTTCTTTTGGAACTCTCTGTTTTATCGCCTTTTAGGCGGGGATGAAAAATGTTTACCACCTGCCAAGTGTCTAGCCTATCTCCTTTTTGAGGTACTGTCGGTACCACCTGCCAAGTGTCTAGCCTATCTCCTTTTTGAGGTACTGTCGGTACCACCTGCCAAGTGTCTAGCCTATCTCCTTTTTGAGGTACTGTCGGCACAATAAAACTGTCAGTCTATTGTTGTGTTTCAAATGGTTTCGAACGTATGGAATTTATTCCCCATTCCCCTTATATTGATAAACAAGTGTCTCTATTGTTGTGCAACTAGGCAACACTGATTATACTTCGATAATCTCTATCTACGTCTACACACGTAGAGTACCTTTTCTACTTGTTATTTTTGTACAATAAAATTATTCCAAAAGCGTTCGCCTGTGTATCAAGTTGATTACGTTCGTACTCTCGCCTATACCCAACAAAGGTTATGGGCCCAGGTTCGTTTCTCTACGTGTTTAAAATGGAATAATTCCAATCAGATTTTTGCCTGTGAAATAATTTCGTTTTTTGGCGTTTTTGAGCTATTTTGCTTAAAATTTTTACGAACCTGTTTGTTATTTGTGTGCCCTGGTGTCCAAAATGGGTGAAGATTTTTGTAGTTACAACATTAAACCATTTAATGGTACGAATTATGACAGCTGGAAATTTTGCATGGAACCCTTGCTAAGGATAGAAAAGGTATCCGAATTAATTACTGATCCAGTTCCATTACCCAGAAATCAGTCAGCTGATTGGAAAGCTTTAGATGCAAAGTGTATGAATCTGATAATCTCAAATTTGGATGATGGTATGCTCAATATTGTAGAGACCAAATGTCATGTTAAAGACATGTGGCAATCATTACAAGGTAATTTTCAACTCAAAAGTGATTAGCTAGTGGTAGATTATCTTGACCAGCTCCACAGCATGCAATATAAATTTGGTGATGATATTCAGAGATATGTTTCAAATTTCCGTTCCTTGGCCAATAAATTGAAAGATTTAAGTGATCCTACTGGGAAGAGAGTGTACATTATCAAGTTACTACGTTCATTACCTGTCGAATTCATGGCTCTCAGACTGCAGATCAAATCTATAGGGAGTTGTTATTTTCCCTGACTTGGAAGAGTAGTGAATGGTATTGTTCAAACAAATGAACGATACTTATCCTCCACTCATAGATAATCGTAATATTTTTCAATTTTCATAATTCATTCATATTTCGTACGATGTACCCTGTGCTGTGCAGTGATTTTTCAAATAATTATATTTATAAATGTAAACTGTAAAGAAATGTTCGAATTTACCTAAAAATTGAGAAGATGAACGAACATTAAACCCGTTAAAGTTCGTATTTTTCGTAAAAAATTAGCCGGGTAAGAGCTAACTGTAAAAGCTAAGAGGTGAATTTGGCCCTGGCCCCGATTTTCGATCTAACCCCCCTCCCCCCGATGGTGCCCTTGATGTAAAAAAAACTGGGGAAAATTTTTGACCACCCCACCCTTTCCCTTCCGGAAATATGGCTATAATATTGCATTATTTTCAAGAATTTTTAATTTCCGGTATAAATTTTCTGTCCTTTGGCACAAAGTTAAATACATCTCATTAGAGGCGTAAGTATTTATCATGATAATTTTTTCATAAAATTTTGGTGCACTCCTTCATGAAGTTTTGGCCATTTGAAATTTTCAACTATAAAAATGACCTTAAGTTAATAGCAAGGTAAGTACGACTACTTTTAAAAAAATTCTAAAAACGTGTTTTTGGCGTAGATTCGCGTTACGTTTTCACTTTTGGCGATTTCGGTGGCACAGGGGCCGAAAATCGCAAAAACCCGTAAAGAAATGTCGTTATTATGACAGATTTTTCAAATTTTAAACATTATATACCGAAAAAAATGACCAAATAAAGGAACTAACGTCAGATTCGTGTTAAGCAGGTCAAAATACTCCGATAAACACCTTTTCGCGATCTTTTTAGATACTTTTAAAATCTCGAAATTCACATTTTTCACTGATTTTTAATGACAATGAAACTGAATTTCGAGATCTAAGGTAAAATAATTGTGAAAAAGGCTGTTTCTCTGGGTATTTTTGACCTGCTTATCACAAATCGGACGTTGGTTTCTTCATTTTGTCATTTCTTTCCGAATAAAATGTTTAAAATTTGAAAAAACTGTCAAAATACCTAACATTTCTGTACGGGGTTTTGGTGATTGTTATTTTGAGCCTTTTATTTAAAACTAAAAATTCTTCATTATAAAAAGGGATGAAGGAAGGGAGGATCGAAATGAAAAAAATCTGACGCGGGAAAAAATTATGATTTATGAATAATTTTCGAAGTCCTAGGAAATCAGAAGAACGAAACATGATTCATTCAAACGTTATCGTTCACTACTCTTCCAAGTCAGGGAAAATAACAACTCCCCAAATGGATAGACAAAAATATTAACCTTAATTGGGATAAAGTTGGCAGCCGAGTATTACAGCACCATAAATCGATCATGTTGAATAAACCACAGAGCTCCGTTACCCCAAATAGTCAAGGTGATGTGTCAAATGGCAATAATCAAGTGGCTTATGTATCCGATCCTAGTCAACCAGAATTACAAAGAGGAGGTCAACGAACTCGCCAAAATGATGCTGGAAGTGGTAACAGTAGAGGAAATCGTGGATATCAGAACAATCGTGGTGGTAATTTTAGTCAAAATCTCAACAATCGTGGATCCAATTTCAACTCAAATTATACCAATCGAGATAGGTGTGGTCAACATGGTAATTATTCTGGTAATAATTCTGGTTATTCACATCATAATGATGATCATATTGATGTTAAATGTTATAATTGTGGTAAATTTGGCCATTTTTGTAGAAATTGTTATAGTAAGAAACCAAAAACTAATGTAAATTTGAGTTCTTTGGATAATTATTCAGAATTTTCTTTTCTCACTCAGGTGAATAATACTGTAGTTAAATGTAATGGTAATAATGTGATATCTGGTGCTATAGATAGTGGAGCAACTGCTCATATGTTAAATAGTAACGAATTATTAGGTGATAAAGTGTGTCTTAAAAACCCTATTCGTGTAGGTATAGCTAAAGATGGTGTTTCCATGCAGGCGATTGAAGTAGGGAGGTTAAATGTAGAAACTGATAAAGGTATCAAGGGTATTTTCGATAAGGTATATTATGCTCCTAAATTGAGTAGAAACCTATTTTCTGTTTGTCAGATGGATAAAGCTGGATTTTTAAATGTGTTCGGAAACAATAAGGTACAGATTGTTAAACCTGATGGTATCAAAATTTCTGAAAATAGTGTAGTTGCTTCTAGTAAAGTAGAAAATGATCTGTACAAAATGGATTTTTCTCTTTCGGAATCTGCTTGTGTGGCTTCTGTAGAAGATAGGTATTCGTTGTGGCATCATAGGTTGGCGCATTTGGGTTTTAATGGGATTCAAAAATTGATCTCGAATGGTAAATTAGGATTGAGTATCGATTTAGATGTGTAATAAATGTGTAGATGGAAAACAAACCGTTTCTCCTCAGAAATATCCTGCTTCTAGAAGTAACGATGTAAATTTTTGTATCCATACTGATGTTTGTGAAATAACTAAGTTGAAGAACCAATGTGTTTATTGGTATTTTGTAACATTCATCGATGATTTTAGCCGTTTTGTTTGTATTTATTTTCTGAAGAGTAAAGATGAGGTTTTGAGTAAGTATGAGGAATTTATGGCCATGATTTTGAATCAATTTGGTAGATACCCAAGAAAATTGAGATGCGATAACGGAGGGGAGTACACGTCAGATGAGTTTAAAGATGCGTGTAAAGATAAGGGTATTTTTATCGAGTATACCTCAAGTTACAAACCTAGGCAGAATGGTGTAAGCGAGCACATGAATAGACGAATTGAAGTTTGCTGGGGTAATCTACCCACTGCCTTAAACCAATTTACTGTGCATAGGTTGTAGCGTACATGGTAAAGGTATTGCGCAGACCTTGGATTTCCAAGGTTTACGCAAAACCTTTTTAACATGTCTTTAACCTATGCGCAGTAATTTGGTTCAAGGCAGAAATACTACCCACAGCAAACTCCGATTCGTCTATAGAACAATTTCCGAAAGAGCGTGTTGTATTTTATCAGATAGCGGTTGTTCGGATAAATTTTGGGTTTAGGCGGTAAGTTATGTTGTCTATGTGAAGAATCGATCTCCTAGTGTACGTGAAGAATCGATCTCCTAGTGTACGTGGAGATATTCCAGCAGAATTATGGTACGATAGACCCGTGGATTTCAACAAAATGAGAATATTTGGTTCATCTGCGTATGTTCATGTTCCTAAACCGAAGTAAGATGGCAAAATGGCACCACTTACTCAGAAATATATTATGATGGGTTACAGTTCGAATGGTTACTTCCTACTTCTTATACTATCCGGTGGATGAAGAATTGGTTCAGAGTAGCGATGTTATCTTTGATGAGTCAGAAATGTTTATGAAATCTGACCAACAGCAGGAGGAAACTGAAGAAACTCCAGCAATTGAGCCATCTAAGAGTACAGGTGTGAATTCAATGAAACCTAAACCAGTTCCCGAGCCTATGAGCACTTGAGCAGACCTAAACACGATACAAGAGCTCCTCGACGACTTGATTATGAAGTTGTCTAATGGCGTTGCTTATGCAGGTAGGTGTACCAAGGACGTATGAGGAAGCGATTTCAGGTGTCGATTCGCTCAAGTGGGAAAGGGCGATGGATAAAGAACTTGTGAACTGGAGTGAGAGTGATGTATATGAGGTGGTCGATCAGGAGCCAGAAATGCGTACAATTGAGACAAAATGGGTGTATGCAATGAAGTACGATAATATGAGCGATCAGATGATTGAAAAGGTGAGGTTAGTAGCAAAAGGATTTATGCAATGCGAAGGTATTAATTTGAACGAAGTTTTTGTTAGTTTGGAAAATGTTCGATTATTGTTGGTGATTGCTTGTATATTTGGTTTCTATATTCATCAGACTAATGTAAATTGCGCGTATTTGAATAACCCTTTGAAAGAACTGATTTATGTTGAGCCACCGAAGGGAATGAAAGGTAGCGGTCCTGGAAAAGTTCTATGATTAAAGAAGGCGTTATATGGGTTGAAGCAAGCAGCGAAATGCTGGTACAAGTGCATTTCTGAGTTCTTCATAAGCTTAGGTTTTTGTCGTTGTCGTTCTGATGGTTGTATTTTCATTTTTGAAGGCGATGGGTATATTATTATCATACTTATTTTTGTGAATGATGGGTTAGTTATCGGTAATAGGTTGAATAAAATTAGAGGAAATGATTGAGTTAAGTAGCACGAGATTTAGGTTGAAAGATATCGGCCGGGTGACGAATTTTCTAGGTATAAAAATTGAGTATGTTCAAGAGAGAAAGACGATGACCTTGAGTCAAAAGGGAGCAATCGAGAAAATTTTGAAAGCTTATGGTATGGAGCAGTGTAAGACTATGAGTACTCTGATTGAAGCTAAGCTGAGGGTGAGGTAGACAAGCTAATTGAAAAAGAGTATAGGAGCTTATTGGGGTCTCTCATGTACATTACCTTAGCCACTTGTCCTGATTTATCGTTTTCTATGAGTTACTTTTCCCAATTTCAGAGTAAACCTTCCAGAATCCACTTTATACACCTCAGACGAGTTTTACGTTATCTAAAAAGTACTGTCGATAAGGTCTTGTGTTTTGGCGATAATTTAGAGGGGGTAGTTCTTGATTCTTACTCAGATGCTGATTATGCTAATACGTCAGATTGTAAGTCCATAAGCGGATCTTTAGTAAGGTATCATGGAAATCGGATTCACTAGAGAGCTAAAAAACAAGCTGTTGTAACGTTATCTACTCCCGCTGCCGAATACATCGCTTTATCAGAGACAGCTTCTCAGGTAATGTTGTTTCGGAATCTCTTATCCGAGGTTGGGCTTAGTTTAAGCGAGCCTACTGTTATTTACGAAGATAATTCTCGGGCTATTTCAATGGCAAATGAGTATAGAAATAAGGGGAACAAGTATTTGAATATTTGGTATCATCACGTGCGGGATCTGATTAGTCAGGGTGAAATCACTACAAAGTACTATCCAAGTGAGGAAATGATAGCTGATATTTTTACTAAGGGCTTGAAACATCATGTATTCATTCGTTTAAGAGATAAACTAAACCTTAGATAATTGGCTATTTGTATTTTTCTACTTATTTTGTTGATTATTTTCCTCTAGTCGATATTTATACTTCGTTGATCGATTGAATATTCAAATGAATGTATTTATTCTATGATGTATTGATTTGTTGTCATTTTGTACTCATTTTTGTATCTGTATTCCCTGATCGAAAAGGGGAATTAATCGATGTATCGTTTCTATTTTTCGTTTGTATTTTTTCACGATTTTCTCGCATGTTTTTCTTATATACGTAATATTCATTTCTGTATGGGTTATCTAGTTGAGAGGGGGTTTGTTGTGCAACTAGGCAACACTGATTATACTTCGATAATCTCTATCTACGTCTACATACGTAGAGTACCTTTTCTACTTGTTATTTTTGTACAGTAAAATTATTCCAAAAGCGTTCGCCTGTGTATCAAGTTGATTACGTTCGTTTTCTCGCCTATACCCAACATCTATACGGATAACAATTTATTTGGAATTTTGGTCACATCCAACTATTGTGGCAGAAAGCCTTTTTTTTCTCTGTTGATAACGATGATGACTGATGAGTCACTTTGTGAATTAATCCAGTTTTCTAGTTACTAATGGTCTGTCCTCTGTCGCTTCAGTCATTCAGCAACTGTCGAAGGAGATAATTACCTACCTGTGTTGTTGATTGAAAGAGTTAATTATTGTGTACTTTTGCATATATAATGAGCATGTGTTGAACATATTGTTTTATTTTTTTATTTCCAGTGTACCTACTTGAAGGCTTTTTTGTGAAGTGAATTTAATTCCGAATAGAATTACTTGGAGATGAGTCAGTATTGCAGATTTCGTGGATGTTTTTCTGTTCGGCCCAGATGGATTACTGTGGTAAGTGTTCAATATTTTCCATCAATTTTTCAATTTTTTTTTGTTTTTCAATTTGCTTTCAATGTTAGATTTTGATGTTGTGGTACCTACCATTAGTGTGATTAATTTTTTTCAATTTTTTTTGATGCTGCTTACCTTTTGGCTGTCAATGTTTTGATTGATTTTCGATAAATTTAGTGCTTTTTCTTTTGCTGAAGATGAATTTCAATTTTTTTTGACAGTGTTTTTCAATTATTTTTGTACATTTTTATTAATTAATGAACATAAAGTTGCATTTCATGGAAATTGTGTGAATCTCAATGTATTTGGGTTTTGGCTACACTGCCTTGCAAATTTTTTGAAAAACTTCATTGAAAAACATTCCGAAGTGGCCAGAAAATTTTTTTGCTTGATTTTGTAATGTTGAAA